>JAOTQW010000015.1:3296199-3309104 GCA_026260075.1 Sisor rabdophorus
TTTATTAGGAATTGCATAATTCTTTCCGCAAATAAGTAGTGTTTTTTGAAACACCACCAAACAGTGTACAACGTCAAATCATGACAGATCATGACACAGATCATGCTACACTTTCATTATTACGCAAAATATATTTTTTTCTAGTGCACTTGATGTCATTGTTAGTTATTAACACTGTATTTCACGTAAAACCCAGTATAAGTGGCTTTGTGGTGTTTTAGATAAAGACACCGACGCAGAGACACAGACAGATAGGCAATTCTCATTTCCGTGTCTTAGCTTAAGCAGACCTCTCTACCCATACTATGAAAGGGAAGTGGCCAAGAAAGCAGAAGTGGGGATGGTTGGTATCTTCGTAAACAAACACACGCGCACACATCTGTCTGCTTTTACTGAAATGTGTGTGTGTGTGTGTTTAGAGGGGTTTTCATTTGACTTTTTTGAACGCTCTGCCTGTCACATATCACATCTTTCTGGAGCCGAATGGTGCTTGTTTTTGAACACTCACTGCCTTTTTGTTCTTCTTTTTTGTTGACCTCTGCTTTTTCGGCTTGTCGAGCACACCATAGAGGGCAAAGCAGAGGCGTGTCATGCGAGGAAGGTCACACAGGTGGATGTCGAATATAAGCTTCTGGTCCCACACTGGGTCCCAGCATACACTGACCTCGCTACTGGTAACCACTTTACAGAGAAGCTCACTGCCATGAAAAAGGCCCGCCTGCACCACCAGCTAAGAGAGAAAAAAACAACAAAGACCAAAATATTACAGTGGGATCAAAGGGTTTACAGATCTTTCTTAGAATGGAAAACTAAAACATGTTTTCTGGGGCTGTGCATTGGCAAATAACTCGATATGATGCAGATCACAATACATGGTTCATGATACAATATAGCACCATATATTGCAGTATTTGTGATATAATGTAAAGTAACCCATATTTCACAATATTTCACACATATCACACATAATATCTGGGTCATGATACAATATATCATGATTTATGGGTCACGGTAAATATACCATGATATATGGTACACAATGCAATATACCACGATATATGCTACACAATGCAATATACACTGATATATGGGTCACAAGGATGGCGCAGTGGTGTAGTCACATTCGCCTCACAGCACGAAGGTCCCAGTTTGATTCCTAGGTCTTTCTGTATGGAGTCTGCATGTTTTTTCCAGCTTTTGCGTGGGTTTAGTCAGGGTACCTCAGTTTGCTCCCATATTCCATTAGGTTGATTGTTCTAAATGGCCAATATGAGTGTGCCTGAGTGTGCGTGTGGTTTGTCTATCAGGCCCTGTGATGGACTGCCAACCTGTCCAGGGTGTTCCCTGGCCTTTCACCCCATGTGCGGTGAGAATAAGCGGGTATAGAAGATGAATGAATATGGGTAACAATATAGTATATTACAGTATATTGCAATACAATACATATTGCATTAAATTGCAATACGTTAAAATATCCAAAAAATTGTTAAAATTACAACAAATACAAAACTGAAAGTAATCATTGTTTTCGGTGGTCAATGGTCATATGTGTCACCAACAACTACAGGAGTGGAGGAGGAATTCTTTGACACAGCTAAGGCGTTGATAAAATAATACTATAAACGTAAATCAGATTAATGTGCAATATATATATATATATATATATATATATCTCAAAACAATTTTTTTTTCATTGAAAAAATATAGTGATTGTTAGCCGCTTCAATATTTATGCACAGCACTAATGGTTTCTGCACTAATGCAGAAAAGTCTGCTATGGTTTTGATAAAAATTAATGGATGAATGAATGAATGACACATGGCCTTGTGACTATCACGGAGCTGGCCACTCTCCCAGTTTTATCATTAACCAGAACAGAATCCCCCTCGTAATAGAAGAGGAAATAATAACGAGTTTCCCCCTACGGGCATCATGGAGAACCTTTAGTTTCAGCAGCAAACAGGACTGGTAATTGTATGACATGATGAATCTATTTAGAGTCATGGGTTGACAACCGTAAATAAAGATTCACTGCAGGCTTAATAGAAGTATACGTTAACATCATTAGCCATGGGCAACATTTGTCCAACGTTATGCTGCATGACTGCAATAAATCATAATATTTTAAAGTATGTTTTAGAACTGGAGCAAATAATTCTTTTAGTCAATTGAGTAAATCGACCCTGTGTGACTTTTCACTTCTCCCACAAGTTGTTAAAAGAAACAGAGATGCGAGTGGCGACTGTAAGACCTTTTTCTTAGAATCTAGGGCTAAAAGAGCGTTAAAAAGCCCGATAGTCACTCCCCACTTCCTGTTTTGATGCTTTACCCAACCGCTTGTGATGAATTATGGGAAATGTGTGGTCAGGGTCACATGACCACACTTCATGATTTCAACCCTGGGCTGCATTCTACAGTTAGAAGCCTGGAAAACAAGCCCAACAGAAAATATGCTAATGATAAAGATGAGCAAACTGGTCTGACCTTCATGCTCTCGTCCGCGTTGACCCGAGTACCTTGCAGCAGGTGTATGGAGAAGGGCTCGTGTATAGACCACAGAGATAATGTGTTTTGCTGTAAAAAAAAAAAAAGGAGAGGAGAAGAATATGAATAACCATAATTATACATTTGAAAACATTTGGTGTCTTTTCTACCTAGCACTGCAAGAAAAAACAAAACAGGAACAAACAGGAACTGAAACAGTATCAGTCCAAACCGTGCGACAGAGCCTACAGTTAGCTTTACTATTATTTCACAGCTTGTCACAGCAAACGGGTTATGAGGAAGAATCCCAATGAAGTGTAAACGGATTTCAAAAATGTCTTATTATTAAATATCTAGACGATTACCCACTATGCTGTGTTTCCTCATGTTGCTGTTCCTGACTGTGACTTTCATAGTTGGTGGGTTATAAACATAACCTCCAATTAGAAATGAATTACTCAGGGGTGTCCTCGAATATTTTAGCTACTTATTAAGTGGTAACATTTTTACATATAAATAAAAAGGCAATAAACTCAACATGCACTCAAACTAATCCTATTTTTCTAATAATTTTTAATATTTACACAATTTTAAAAGATTCTGTATAAAATAACGATTCTGTTTACTTGCAGGGAAGTAAGCACAGTGCTTTTGACAGTAATATGAGGAAGAAAGAGAAGAAAGTAGTTCGGTTGTTAATGACGCTTGTTTTTCTGATGCAATGACCTTCGTTTACCTTTTTCAGAGGCAGAGGCGGAGGTTTAGACTGAGTACGGCTCTTGGAGATGTGATTGCTTAAGCCTGCCTGCTCTTCCTGGTATTTCAAGACAGTGGAGTGATGCACCATGGTCAGATGGGGAGTCTGGCCTCCGTACAAACACGAGAAAATGTACTGCCAAGACACAAAAACACACACAAGCCATCTAATTAGAAATTTCCTTTAGCTCTGAGGCTAGGATTAGACCATGTGACGTAACAGAAGGGATCTGTGTTAGTATGATTGAGGGGTCAGCTCACTGCAGTCATAGACTCAGAGCCCAAGCATAGAGCAGGGACAAAAGTCATCAACGTCATCATCACATCTTGCAGCCTGTTCATTAAGTTAGTGTAATGTATCACAAATCACATTACGCTCTCTGTAGTTGACTTCTAAAAGCCTAGGAAAGGTGGATGAGTCATCTCTGCAGGTACAGGCAGTTTCCAAATGAACAACTGCCTCAACAGTGCGAGACAAGCCAAAACACATGGGCGCTTAAAGGCTTGTTGTTGCTGCATTGGTTTAATTAGAATAAGTTCTTATGACTGTGCAAAAAAAACAAACAAAAAAAAAAAAACACTGACACAAAGCAGGATTAATAAAGCTGAAATGCTTAAGCTGGATGGTCGAGCCGAAATAAAAAAAACAGGTTAAAGGCAATTTTCAATTCTAATACAATTTTCCAAATTGATTTATTTTTCAAACATTCATTTACAAAAAAAGAAAAATCAAGCTCACTCTCATATGGCATTTGACATTATGGCAACAGCATGCATGCATGCAAACAGGTTCTGTGCTGTTATTTCCACCAAAAGTTGTTGAAATTGATAATAAGCAGGACTAATATTAAGACTGAACTCGCCCACCTTGAGGTGAACAACAACTGGATGCATAAAGTTTTCTAAAAATAAATCTAGTAAAAATAGCACAATATATTTGATAGATTTAGCAATGTGGGTAACTGCAAATGTTACGTCGCAGGATCTCGGATGTCGAGATGTTTGTATCTTTTACAAAGATTAATTGTAGTTAACATACATGGTAAAAATGATAGTGTGATTTTACATTGGATTAATTAATTTTCTTAACCGAATCTCCAGAGGAAAAAAACTGAGTTTAATATAACCCACAACATTTAAAAATAAATAAATACTATTAAAATGCAAAAAAATAATAAAATTTTTCCACATAAAGCTTCATGTAAAACATTTCTAGTTTTTCAATATGTATACAAACATTCCTACATATATTAAAACATTATAAAATACCAAAATGACTACAGCCCTAATTAACAAATTTAAACATTGAAATATACATCTAAAATGTTTAACGGGTTACAATTCAATTACATTGACAGTAAATTTCAATTCCAATTGCTTAAATAATGATGTAATTAAAGACAACTTCTATCCATCATCCATCTAATTCCTTCTTAATAATAAAAATAAATCTTGAATTATATAATATCTAGAGAAAATTCTTTAATAGGGTTTAACCAAGGTTGTAACTTTAACATGCTGTTCAAGTTCACAAAAGAACTTGATCAGAGATCACAGCTACGATCCGACCCTGCAGGAGCTTTATTCTGTGGGCAGATCCTAACTTCCTGCAGTTTTCCGCAGCAAACCTCACTATTCAAAGCACCAAGCTATAACCAGCGTACTCACTTTGAACCTGCACAGTGGGTATTTCCCGTAGATGAACTCCCATCTGCCGTTAACCTGAAGGATGTAATCCTCAGGCTTTTCTGCCTTTACTGTCCGGAATACCGTAGCTTTTTTCCTAAGAGCACTCTTTATCAGGACCAGGGGCTGATCCTGCGGGGCCAACTGAAGCATAAAACTCTCCTAAAGGAGCAAAACAAATGTGATGATTGTTAACCAATTTATTTATAGTTGACTAGTATCTGTTTTTTTTTTTATAATCCAATAGACATCTTTGTTTTATTTATATTAATACATTCACAAATCTTTTTATTTGTAGCATTAATTACATTTTAATGTTTCTGCAAACTGATTGTTGCCCTGGGGCCCCAAACTGTCAAAAGATCCAAGTGTTGTTGTTGTATTATTTTTATTCGAACAAATGTATAAAACACATGCAGAGACCTTTCATGGAACTGTAATATTTAGAAATGGCGTCTGCATTGTTGTCACTGGACCTTTGTGTCATGCAGGTGCAGGACTTTTTTGTTTTTCTGTTTTCTCAGTATTGCAATTAGTTTTTTTGTGTCTCATTAAAAAGAGAAAAGAAAAAAACAAATAGAGGCCAGTGAGGGCACAGCTGTTTAGAGTCGCTACAACAAAGTGATAACTGACTTGTCTTGAACTTCCACAACTTTCAGTTGAATCATAAGAAGATATTTGAAAATTCATAATAAATGAAATAAAATAAAAGGTGGCTTAAGGCAGCTGTGTAAAAATATCGATATCATAACATAAAATATCATATTCTAGTATGATACACATTTATACACATTTATGTTGCCATTTCTATTGTGAAATTTATCTCCTTTATACAACTGAGCAATTAGAGGTTGAGGGCCCTGTTCTGGGAACCAGTTGTGGTAACTTGCTGGCGCTGGGAGTTGAACCCCAATCTTTTATTTAGCAGTCTGACACCCTAAACACTGTGCTACCCCTTCTCCCCAACTAAGCAGGTAGCTTAGTATAAGAATGCAGCATGTTTAGCAAATAATGCATAGAGCATTTTTCTCTAATTGAAAACTGTCAAGGGCGGCGCAACAATGTAGTGGTTAGCACATTCGCCTCACAGCAAGGTCGTGGCGTCAATTCCCGGGTCTTTCTGTGTGGAGTTTCTGTGGGTTTCCACCAGGTAATCCGGTTTCCTCCCACAGACCAAAACATGTACATTAAGTTGATTGGTAAATCTGAATTGCCCATGGGAGTGCGTGTAATTGTGCAAGTGTGTTGTTGGCCTATGTGTGTTTTTTGGGGTTTTTACGTTAAGCGTTGTATGTTGTGTTTTTCTTTTGTTTTCAAAAATTAAATTTTTGAATTTTAAAATGTCCTAAAACTGTTGATTTTTTTATACTTCTCGTGATGTTAGTTGCCAGTTAAAACAGCAACACGTGCACTGTTTTTTTCCTTTGACAAAACACACTCACTCTCTCTCAGTCTTATTGTACAGAAGCATCACAAAGGTACAGGCAGTGTGGGTGGGGGGTTCACACATAACATGTTGTTGTATAAATATACTACTTTATCCAGGAAATCTGGGTCACCATGCCTGGTATGTGAACACATGTTGTATGCGGCTGTACGACATTACGACTCTTTCCCCTCAAAAAAAAGGCTTTAAAAGGGTTTAAAATATGTTGTTCTAAAATTAGCAGTCGAGCAGACAAAGCAGCAAGTCTGATACACACATACACACCGCAAAGCTATAGGAATGTCTAAAAACTAACCTCGCTGGCCTCAAACTTGACGTTGATAAAAATCTTTTTGACGCTGGTGTGCGACTTCCAACTTTGAGTCGCTACAGAAATCGGCTCCAAGTCGCATGAAAAGTTGTACTCCATCCATTGGTACCATGGCAACAGCTGCCGTTCCTGAGCTTTCTCTTCACAGAAGGAGCGCATTTTTGTCCGGAACTCCCTTACCTCGTGGTTCTTTTGGGTGTCAAACTCATGCAAACCTGCAAACAAAAGACACAATTACAAACTTATACCTAGAAAGACAGAAAGAAAAGGTCAGCATGCCATGAGTCATACTGCAAGTTAAAACCATGTTTGCTGCAGCAACTTTAGCAGAACAAAAAATATGCCTGCAAAATACTGAATTGTCACCCGTTATAATGGTGCAATTGTTGTTCTACTGGAAATGTAGGTTTTCTTTTACATTATTTTGACCCACACTTCCTGTTGCAGTCTTTCAGGTTGCACTTTTTCTATATGCATAGGATCGGGTCTTACTGCACAAGGGCAAGCCAGAGGAAAAAATCCATATCAGTTAACCATGCAACTGAAAACTGCAACATAATAATAAAATAAACTATAATAAAAATATAAATACAAAACATATGTTGCAATACATATTACAATAGTTTGAAAAAAGAAATAGCTAAAAATACATATACAAAGTTCCGGTAATTTTCGCCATATTTGCTTTTTAGACAATATGTTTCAGCGCCAACTTTAGGAAAGGACAAGGAAGTCTAATTCATTCATTCATTCATTCATTGACTATACCAGCTTATTCCCTAGCTCAGGGTCACAGGGGTTTGTTGGAGCCTATCTCAGCACACATAGGTAAACCCTGTACAGGTCGCTATTCCATCGCAGGGCCACACAGACAAACGACCACTAACACTCAAATTCACTCCTATGGGCTATTTATTGTAACCAATTAACGTAATGTACAAATTTTTGGACTGAAAACTCATGCAAGCTTTATGGAAGAAAATTAAAACTCCGCACAGAAAGACCCCTTGCCGGGAATCGAGCCAAGAAATAGAACCCAGGGACCTTCTTGTTGTGAGGTGACCATGCTAACCGCTATGCCACCGTACAGCTTTGAGAACGCTAACTGTTTTAATTAAATAATAACATTAAAGCAAATCAGTGTTAAAGCACTTGCTTTATATTAATTCTAAAATTTCATTTTCTACTGTGGTTGCAGTCATTCAAAAAACATTTTGTTAAAGATAGCCATGTGTGTGTACTTTATAAATTAATTCATTCATTCATTCATCTTCTAACCCGCTAATTTTCTAACTGCCTAAACTTTTGCACAACATTTGCCCCTTAGACAGCCAATACCCTTACTGGCCCAAAGTGCTACATGCTGAAAGAGAGCAAGAGCAGACCTTTTCCTAGGAGCAGGCTGATCTGGGTGTTAATGAGCTTCTCCACTCGATCTCCTTCACGTGCAACCAGTCTGAAAACTGGAAGAAAAGGCCGCACTTCACAGAGGCGCCGCTGCTCATCCTCCAGATCCTCCCGCTCCGCCGTCTGGTTGATACAGGTAAACACGTAGGCATCGGGACTGCTTAGGATGCTGAAGAGCGGCTCACTCCGGGCATTCCTCCACAACATCTGACACACATTTCAGCTTGTTAGAATTTTAAATATGTTGCTGTCTATAGTGTGTGGAAAGAAATTATTTTCTTTTTAGCATTTTATAGCTATTTGTATTGTCACAATGTCGTTTAAAAGTTATCCAGATGCACCTGTATGTATCTAATGAGCAAAAGACAGGATGAACCCAGAATTAAATGATGAAAAAATATCAAGCTCCAAAAGAGGAACCTCTTCTGTTTGACACCCAGGAGGGTGAATTTAATAAAGTTATTAAACAAAGTTTTCCCACCATTTCCTTAAAGTGATTATCATGTTACATATGGAATGAAAGCAAGTACTGCGGAATAAAATGTAGTAAATATTTTTACCCATCTATTATTTTTTAAACATTTGCCAGCATTTACTGCAACAGAGACCAATACAATCAGCGCCTGATGTTTTTCAAGAAGAAGCTTTTGTATTATAAGATAAACGCTTTTTAAAGCTTAAAGTATTTTTACCTTTTTAATTGTGGCAATGGTATCACTGCATAAAACTGGAAAACTGAGGTAGATGCCCGTTGGCAGGAGGAACTCCATGGTGACCTGTTCCCGACCCTCATTTTCCCACACATCCTGCAGGTCGCAGTGAATCCCCGGCGGCATGGTGAGGGTCGTTCATCCACAGGCAACTGCACTGTTCCGAGCAAACAAAATAAACAACATAAACTTTGCACACACAATATGCAAATAAATAAAGCTACTGAATGTGGACAGTAATATTCATGATAGGCAGGGCACCGCAAGTTTATTTCTATTACACATTTTATACACAGTGGTAATTGAAAGTGCTTTACGAAAGAGAAATTAAAACCGTCATTTAAAAAGTCACAACAGTAAAAACAAAGAAATTGAAATAGGAACAAAGACTTAAGAATTGCTAACAGTTCATTAACATTTAGCAGGCACCCTTATTCAAAGCGACTTACATTTATGTCCTTCATTTATACAACAGAGCAAAAAGTGCCTAGCACAGGGGCCTAGCGGTGATAACTTGGTGTTTCTAGGAATCAAACCCTGATCTTTTTATAATCCGTCAAAGTCAACCATTACACCACATTTATAATATCTATATTTAAGAATATAAAACAATTACAGTTAGTTTGGGCATAGCACAGCGATCATTCTGTAAATGCAGAACTAAGTAGATGTGTTTTAAGTTTGGATTAAATGATGGATACAAAAGTAACACACTGATATTTTTTGGAAGCTGGTTCAACTTCAGGCTATGGAATAGCTAAAAATCATATTCTCCTTGTTTAAATTGAACCCTGGTATGTCGAACTGACTTGATCCTTATGATCAGAGTGATCTGATTGGTTTATATCCAGTATTTATGTATTTATTCAGAGTATTTTATATTTTTATTATTATGATACACTTGTGTACTTTTTTTTGCTTTGGACAAACAGAGGGGGAAAATTTGTATATATATAAAAAATAGGCTCATTATAATTATAATGCTGTAACACACACACACACACACGCACACAGGTTCGTAACCAGTCAGGAAAAAAACGATAACTTGTGATTTGGCGCATTTTTTCATCCTTACGATATTTGTGTAAGAAAAAAGCGTATCGTAATTACAGAATGGCGCATAAACAGTCGAATATGCAGCAGACAGTGTCTAAGTTTATTTTATTTTTTCACACTTATTCACAATTATTTCTGATTCATTTATAGGGTCAAGGACAAACCACGGACTTTCACTCACTGGAAAAAAATAGGACAGCAAAAAATGAAAACGCAACCGTTTCTACTTGCCTGTACGAGCCCCGCCGGCTGCTTATTAATCCATGTTGAACATAATCAGACGGCAAAAACAAACGTTCCTTCACGTGTACCTGTCGGACCAACCTACAAACATTTAGTTGTACAGATTCCGTCCTTTGATTTTAGTCGGTCAGGTCGTTGATGTTTGATGTAAGCACCTGAGTAATTCTTAGTGATTTAGGAGTGGGGAAGTGACAGGCAAACGCGCTGCACGAAGCGTCCTGTACACGCGTTCCGGCAAGTTAGGGACCATCTATTAAAACAATCATTCACCACTTTCCCCATTTCCTTGCATTTTATCTTCTCTCGTTTGCATTGTTATATTTATTAGTTGATTTTTATTTTGACGTATATAGTCGATATAAATGTGAATGTTTAAAATAGAAAGTTGTTTCGAATAACTACGTGAAGGAGTGTTTACGCTTTACGTTTTATTTTTGATTGGGCACAACATTGTTCATCCCTGAACTCTTCAAGAACGGCTGAATGGTTAAACGTCAACGGTTCTTAAATAAGTTTTAGTAGCTGCATTTTCACACACGTCTCACCTGCCTTAAGTTTGCATATACGCGTTAATTTATTTCTATATATTTTTAGCAACATTATATGATATTTGATCGAATGTTTAATTTGATTATATTAATATACTTTTACTGCACCTGCTCCATACTAGGTGGAATTACACTACATGTTTTGGTGGTGATAATAGTGCTGTTAGGGCGGCGCAGTGGCGCAGTGGTTAGCACGGGCGCCCGACAACGAGAAGGTCCTGGATTCGAATCCCGGGCTTGGTGTCTTTCTGTGCAGAGTTGGCATGTTCTTCCCGCGCTTGCGTGGGTTTCCTCAATTGGACTGTTGGTTTCCTCCAACAGTCCAAAAACATGTGCATTAGGTTGTTTAGTGACTCTAAGGCGTACCCCTGTCTCTTGCCCTATGTGCGCTGGGATGGGCTCCAGCAGGTATAGAAGATGAATTAATATTACTGTTTTTGATTGGGCATAAAAAAAATTTTCTTCTGACTCCTAACGCATCCGTTTTATTTATCTTACATATTTTTTGTAAAGCAGAAATTTGTTCCTGTGGGTGAAAAGAGGAAGCTCTATTTCTGGTTACCTTTTTATAATTATGGGCCCTTGGGGATGTTCGTCTAGTTCAACTTCTCACTTAGCAATAAAAATAAAATAAAAATGTAATTCTCTTTACTTCTCTATCAAGCTTCCAGTAAACTGACTGCTGATGCAAAGTGTGATTTCCGAAGTGTGCTGAAGTTTAAACAGAAAGAGACAAAACACACAGAGACATTTTTCAGCTAGTCTCTTTTCAGTCATCACTGAGCTCCATCACTTCATTCCAAATTTAACCCCTAATTGCTAAAACAGGAAGTGTAAAGGTAACTGAAGATCAAATGGATTCTACGCTTTACTTAAGACAAGCTTAATAAAGAGGAATATTTACTGACTAAAACCATGTATTTGTAAATTATATTATCTTTAATCACTGACCAAAATAAGAAAATATATAATTTATAGTTTAGATTTGCTTATCTTAACAAATATGTTACGGGGTCATCTCTGTGCGGCGTTTGCATGTTCTCCTCACGATTGTGTGGGTTTTCTCCAGGTACTCTGGTTTTCTCCGACAGTCCATAAACATTTACATAAGGTTGATTGCTGACTCTTAAATTGCCCGTAGGAGTTATTGTGTGGACTGGCAACCTGTTCAGTGTGTAACCCTGTCTCTCGCACTATGTGTGTGCCGTGACCCCGAATTAGGGAAAAAGCAGGTATAGAAGATGAATGAATGAATGATAAATGTGTAATTATCCTAGTGTATCAAAGATCATTGAAATTAGTTTCTAGCCCCCCTCAACAAGTTTGCTTCTTACAACAGTGTACACTTTATTTCCAATATTTTCTGCAAATAGTCTTTAGTTTTCTACAAAGTTAGAGCATCCAATACCCACATCATTATTATTCATGTTTCAAAACCGTGAACATGCAAATAAATCCTGTACACCAATTGCAGCACGTATAAATACTCTGGCTTGTTTTAGAAAATATATCTGAACCACTGTTGAGCTAGCAATCAGACACAGCTGGTAAAAACAGGAAGTATGTGTGCAGAACAGAAACTCTATGTCAAATAAAGCTACCTCTTTCCCACCCCCTTCACCAACATTGACGTCCCCCACCCACTCACTCGCTGCTAGAGGGACTGACAGATGCACATCCAAACAGCAGCAAGAAACATGCTATAATAATCGAGCATAGAAAGAACATGTCATGTCCTTTACATCATTCTGTACAGTGTTTATGCTAGTGTAGAAATAGTTAGCTGAAAGTTTTTTTAGCTCAGGCTGTTAAAAGATTTTAAAATTACAGGACCTTTAAACTTGTGATGTCACATTAGTGACGCAGAAGTTGTTCTGAAATGTACCTCCAGACTTATTGTGAAAATTTGCTATCAAAATAATGGCCACTTTTTTTTACCATGGCAACACATTCAGCTGTTGTCCTTGAAAAGGAACACTTTGTCTCTTTACAATCGCTTTATCCAGCTGTCTAGTTTGGGCTTGCTTCCTTTAGCAGCTTTTTATGAAGATCTTGTACTTTTGGGAATGAACTGTTTATGCTCAGAGCAGTGACGCTCTCCTGAATGTGAAATCATTAATCATTGTTCTGCATCAGGAGATGACAAACATTTTGCAGTTAGGAACCCTAATGTGAAATAATTCAATGCCCCTTTTAAAAGCAGGCTTAATTTATTTTAATACATACACTAAGGGCGGCGCGGTGGCCTAGTGGTTAGC
>JAOTQW010000015.1:3325666-3335750 GCA_026260075.1 Sisor rabdophorus
TCTGATATGTCTGCTTACATAGCCAACATAATGTACGTATCCGATTCATACTAGATTTCCACATACAAATGAGGCCTGAAACTATTTAAATATTGAAATCCATGTGTTTTTTCCTGCTTACACCATCACATGGGATACATGCATTTTAAATGCAGCCAAATGTGAAAATCAAGACCATATTTTACCCTATTGTAAATCACAACCCTTAAAAAAAAAATACAAGCATGAAACATATTTCCAACCCTACCTCTTCTCTGGGAGTGAATGATGCAAGCTGTTTAATCTTCAATGTTTGGTGGTTGTTGCATTTTTTACACAACAGCATTTGGCAGTTTACCCACTGCAGAGTCTTCGGGGTTTCAGACACAGGCAGGCCGGCTGACACACCGTGGTTGAGGTGCTCCATATATTGTGCAGGGATCGGTTTGTTATAGTCGCCATTCTACAGATATGTTCATAGAAACACTTTACAAAAATATCTGCAATGATAAAAAAGTTGATAAAAAATGTTTTTAAACATCTGGATCGAATTAATTGTGAATATAACATTACATCTTGGAAGCCATTGTACTGCTCGCAGTTAGGACAGTCCCAGCAGTTCCTGTTTCCATACGGGACCTCGGTGTCCTGATTGCAGAACCAACAATTCACAGTCACATGCGTGGGTTTCTTTCTGAAAAAGAAAATGTAAATTGATGGTATTTATTCAGAAACCAAAACACAGTCCTCGACGGTAAAGAACCATTTTGCCAAGTGGGACGTGATTCAGTGTTTGTTAAGCCTTGATCTGATCAAACCAAACCAAACACTCCTTAATTCTTTCATGAATCTCTCTTTGTAAACCAAACTGTGATATTATAAACGTAATTATTACGTAAAAAATAACATAAAAATACTTAAATGACATGTAAAACATTACATGCTGCACCGAACAATTACATACATGATGTTTATGTGGTAACGTTTGTAAACACAAATAGCACAAATAAATGAATCCTTCTTTTTTTAGGGGGAGGGTGTTGGCTTGTTTTATTCATTCATGTGTAATAGGGGTCTGCTGGAGACTATCACAGTGCACATAGGGCGAGAGGCAGAGGTACAACCTGGACAGGTTGCCAGTCCATAACAGGGCCACACATAGGCAAACAATCACACTCATTCACTCTTTTGGGCATTAACCTAATATACATGTTTTTGGACTGTGGGAGGAAACCGGAGTGGCAGAGTAGGGGGGAGAACATGCAAACTCCACACAGAAAGACCCCTTGCCCGTAAATCGAACCTGGAACTTTCTTGTTATGAGGCGATAGTGCTAACCACTAGACCACCACACCGCCGCTTATTAGAATCAATACAGTAAAAATTGACCAACGTGCATGCTGTGATATAAAGTTAATTACACCTTGAAATTGACAGTCAGTAAATAGTTTTAGATAAATTTTGAGCATCAGTCAATGAGATATTTTTCAGCATTTACTCAGATTGAGGTTGGTCTTAAAATTTTGTGATTAAAAAAAAAAAAGATTCGAAAATGGATTGAAGTGAGTTTAGTCGGCACATATGAATGACATCAGATGGTTCTGATTGGTTGGTTGAAATTTTGATTCAGGATTTTATTCCAGTTATTGTATGTATTTTGCACAACAGGTTACATATACATTTCCCGAATACTGGAACATTTACTATTTCCCTTTTAATAATAGTATTTATTTTAGCTTGAACAAAAATACTAACTGTTAAAAACATTAAAAAGGATCACTGAAAAGTCGAAACATTTACGTATTGCTACCAGTGGCTAAACTAAGCGGTATACTAGCAATGGTACATTTTAAATTAGTCGATCGACAAATGTGATTACCTAATAATGATAATATATATTTTAGATTTACACCTTTTTTGATTTTTAAGCGAGATAAAAATACGATAAATTATTTGAATCGCTTCATGCTCGTACACCGGGCCTCGGCATATCTAGGAAACGCGCGCCACACGGCGGTACCTGGTCGTGATTTTGTAAATGAGCGCGCCGCCGCTGACACAAGCCGCGACCCCGACTCCGCCGTACAACAGCTGTGGATATTGCACCAACATCTGGTTCATCAGATCCATTGCAAATATCGCTGTATTGTAATTTAACGTTAGAATTTCCCCCCACTAACTCACTTTGGTGCATACACGCGCCAACAAAAGCGTGTGTCAATCAACTATGTGGTTTCTTCCGGGTTATGAAAATCGTTTCAAAATAAAGGTCTACTATAAGGTTCGTGTGCCAATAAAGGTGTGCGTATAAATTAGGAATTAAACGTCGTTATATTTTACATGATAACCATGGTGATATATAACAAACTACAATGGATGCCTTTTTAAAAAATAAAACTATTAGAGAAAGAACTATATTTGAAACGGTCACTTCTCACAAAATTAAAGAAAAGAAACCATTTTCATTTACATATTTTAAGTTTAATTATAATACACTGTTGATCAATAATTTAGTAAGATATTTCATTTAAAATGTGCTTTGTTATGTGCCCATAATTACATAACCGTTCTTAAACTCACTAAACAGATTTGGGAACACACAGGGATCAAATGGGAACTCGTTCCAGGAGATTGAATTGTATGTTTAAAAAAGGATGACAAATAGATACACCAGTCAGATGTCCTTTAACTATTGGCTAAGTATATATACACACACACGATAATGATTGGACAGTGATGCAAACATACAGCTAAAGGCTGAGCTCAGGCTTATGTCTATGTGTAGATAGATAGATAGATAAGATAAATTAGACAGACAGATAAATAAATAGATGTTTGGATGGATAGAGACAGTACTTGTTTCATACCATCAGCTTTGCAATTTAAAGCCATTTATGTAAATGTTTCAATGTTTTAAGGCTCTGTATGCAGGTCAGGAACACTGCAGAGTAGTGCAATTGTGTTTTGAAAAGCATAAAAGTAGACAAGTAGTTTAGGTTAGCTATCGTTTTATTGAACCACCGCCTGAAAATGTATTTTATTTTTCTGTCAAAGACATGAGATAGATACATGTTTGGCTCGATAAATAAAAAAAGACAATAACCCTAAGGCTTGTTTGAGACCATCAGCTTTGCAATGTAAAACCATTCATGTAAATGTATAAATGTTTTGAGGCTCTGTAGGCTGTTCAGATACACTGCAGTGTGTGCCAAGTCCTACCCTGTGTTTTGAAGAGCATTAAGGAAGAAAAGTAGTTTAGTTCAGCTTTCTTTTTATTGAACTATGGCTTAAGTATGTTATTCCCTTTTACTGTAAAAGACACTCATCATGACAAACAGAAATAAAAGACGAGAAAAACTCAGATCACATGATCAACATGAACAAAACTACTGTGATGTGATACAGTTTTAAAGAAACCGTCACACAGAGAAAGAGCTCTTTCTCGCATCATCATATCATCCTTTTCCTACAGTACAACCGGACAATTCGGCTTCCTTTTTTTTTTGGGAAACACATAGCAGACTGGACAGAACCATTAAAATAAACTACAACTTAAAAAAAAGAATAATTTAATTAACTTAATAATCACTATGTGCTTTAGGCTGACCTATTTCTATACAGTAATGCAATATTAACACTTGGCTCTAAACGTTACATGCGTACCGTAGATTTATCTCGTATATCTGAGATTAAAGTGTCAGTGTGGATGCAAACACAAGTTGAAATTTTACTCCAAAATGAAGTGGATGCATCCAAATATAAAAATAGATTTTTTCCTTTAAATGTCTTTGGATTTTATTATCAACCTGCAGCCTACCGCTTCCTCAGGCAAAAACAGTCTCCTAGTACAGGTTTCATTTTCTCCAAGTTTAATTGCAGGTCCGACAGTCTTTTTGTGCAAGTTATACTAGACTCTATTTGGTTGGCTGGCCCAGCAAGTAGACAATAAGCTCATAGGTGGAAAGAACGATCGCTGTGTTGGGGATTTGCCTAATGAGCTGTGGAACAAGTCCTCTGTAAAAAGCAGCGTAGCCCTCTTCCGCTGCCACCAGGCGGCCCGTTTGGAAAAAGTATCTATATTTGCTGCCCTCTTCCCTTAGCCTTGTCCGAATGACCTCTGAGGAGGGACAGAAAAAAAGTTAGAGTACAGAAAAAAACAAAAATGAGTACAACCCCCCAAAAAAATTGAAAAGTCATTTACAACTCAGTAATAAGCACTAGAGCTGCATAATCTATCTGCTATGGTCGCATTACAGGATGTGAAATGTCAAGTGTGAATTATTTGACTACACCACAGTTCGGAACATGTAATTTTAAGGATTTGGTTTAATAGTGAAGTGAATATTTTTAATAATATTTTGCAGCTTTAATACTCTGCATTGTTAAAATGACCAATATACAATATTCACACTATTTAATTTACAAATCTATTCAGAAGAGTTCCATACCATGTGGATATGCTATGCAGGAAGCACAGCCTTTAGCAAAAGCAGCTGCTAACATAAGGCTTAGGAAGTCTGATGCTTTCTTTTCTCCACCAATGTTGGCAGACATGAGTTGACTCTCTGCTATGCGCTTCTTCAGTGTCTCGTAGATGAGGAAGCAAATCATGGTCTCTGAGATTCCTGCGTACGACGCAGTGAGGCCTCGGTAAAATCCGCGTATACCTTCCGTCCTGTACACGTAGCGTGCGCACTGTAATGCGTTCATCTTCTTTTCACCTCGTGCCCTGCAGGTAACGTAGTTAATTAGTAAATTCTCTAAAGGAATATTTTTAATTCTGGCTATAATGTACAAGTGTGCTGAGTGATGGATAACTGTATAACAGGCTACAGTTTCCTAGTGATTTTAAAATACTCAGGATGACTAACCACACCACACAGTTTAATGTACAATGTTCTGGGTGTATAGAGAGGGTAAGGGTTTTTATAACAGGACTATATTTATAAATGCTTAATCTCTTGTGACCCTGAAGACTGCATTGGCCTGGGCAGGGATAAATATATCTCAAGCCATTCGAGACACAGTGAGAGATATTTATACTGCAATACTCCCGAGTCACATGCTCAACAGCAGGATCTTAATCTTTTTTTTTAATATGCCCCTCGAGCAGTGGACGTTACATACACACAGCACGCTGGGTACAGTCTGACCTACAAAATTCTGTTGCATAACTAGAGAGAACTTACTTCTTTTCAAGCTGCATTCTGGTTTTGACCATCCAGACAGGGTTCATCAAGGAGTTTGTTACAAAAGCTGATAAAAAAAAAAATTACATTTATGATCGCATTTAGTAAATACCAGCTTATTACTTAAATAATAATGCATTGTTATGTCCCTATACCAGGAGAAAAGCCAGTCGTAAGCTGCAATCTAACTAAAAATAATTGTAGAATAATTAATTCAACTGTATAATATAATAATCATTAGCAAATCATAACTATGATATATGTCTTTTTTTCTTCACCCAGAATGGAAGTGGAATTAACTTGGACATATATGTATATATAAAATATGCTTAGTGTAACACAATGGCGACCCCTAGTGTTAAACTACTGAACTACTTTTTTTTTAAAGGAAAATTATATAAATTAGATAAGAACAGAATTGCACCAAAAGTGGTGGCTAAAGTTTAAAAAAAAAAAAAAAGTGCTTCTTCTTAAGTGCACCAATCTTAAATGGTCCTACCTGCAAAGCCAGCTGAAAACATGTGGACTGCTCCACTGTTTGGCACAAATATGCCATTGAAGTTCTCTTTAGACTTGGAGTAGGCTGCAAAATATATAGCCCTGTAAAATACAAAGAAACAAAAAGAAAACCATTTATTCACAGTAAAAGGAACATTATGCTGGTACGCTCACACCCTGTGTAGTTTAAGAGCTTGTTTCAATGCAAGAAGAAAAGGCTGTTGAAGCATGCCAAGTTTGTCTATGGCTTGCAGAACTGTTTGTCCCTAACTGGAAGTTTTCTTTCTTTCTTGTACTTGCAAAAACATGCAAAGTTTAAGTAGTAGTATCAGCAAAGTATTAACAATATAAAACCTGCAATATCTATTATTAGTTGCAGTTGTATTTCATCTAGCTGAACGCAACCTTAAATTTTGTCAGAACATACATAGTTAGTTATTTGGATGTGCGACTTGAGACTTTTTTACCTTGATGGTGCAACACCAATTAGATTTGGACCCAGTCCTCGGAACAGCGAACTTGGTCCTTCTTTTTCCAATATTGTTCTGGTCAAAAGAAAAAACAAGGACATAGCTAAGAAAACGAGGAAAAAACTGCGGTTTAGTCAGACAGTTGTTATATACCTTGTACCAATAAGTCTTTGAAGATAAATTTGTTGACTATATTTACTATATAATTATTGTAGGCTTTAAAGGTGATCTTTACATAGTGTGTCTACACCAGGATTATTGACGAAAACAATGTATTGCCGAGGGCAGTGTCGTAAGGCAGGCTTTTAACAGTGGTTCCTGAAAAACCTTCATGTTTAATTACATTAAAAAGTTAGTTGTAAGGTGCTCAAGTTAAAAATCTTTTTCTTAACATCCTATGCTTAGCACTTGCATTAGACTCAATTAATGAATGTCTATCAGATCTACTGGGAGCAACAAAACTTGAAATAATTTATCTGAGACACTGCAGGATAACTAATCCGTTGATAATCAGTCAGTCATTTGATACTCTTAAACAAATTATTTAAGTTAGGCATTCATCTGGCTAAATATTAAAACCGTAAAGTAAATCACAAAATACCTCATGCTTGACTCTTTCTATGAAGCAAATTTACCCAGAATACAATCAAACTTTAACCAGAAACAAAACACAGGGAAGCCGCTTAATTATTTCACTAAATGAGATTTGGGGAAATGGCAGAGCACAACACATGATGGGACTTGTTGCTGTGTTACAGTTATTAAAGGGGCAGCACAGCAGGAAGGTCCAGGGTTTGATTCCCAGGAAGGGGTCCTTCTGTGTGATTTTGCATGTCCTCAGGTACCACAGTCCAAAACATGCATGTTAAGTAAATTATTGCATGGTATAAGTGTGTTACCATTAAAATGGCATTGATGCTGGCATGGTCTTTTAAAGGAAATAAATATGCTATGTTAATAAAATTAGAGAGAGAGAGAGAGAAAAACCATGCAACAGCATAACTTTATTTAAGATTTTGCCAGGCCTCTACGGGTACCATGGCTGATCTCCCAAAAAAGGACATGGATGCATGCCATCTTGTCCCTCATCTGCTTTTATAGAACACTGCTACAGTCTGGCAGCAAATCACTTGTGCTCGAGTGCTGTCCTGTCTTTTACAGGGAACCCTTCATATAACTTTTCTTTTGTACACATGATGCTACATTAATGTTTATTATTGCCAGTGGACTTAAAATTCTTTCACTTACCGTAAGACTTGAAGGAGACTAGGGGTTACTGGTCCCGGTCTAATAACGCCAGTGCCACTGACGGTACCAAGCTGCACCTGAAACACTGGTCTAAGAGACAGCCCTGATGATTGCAGTCTTGTTTTTAACACCTCTAGGGGACAAGTCACAATGGCACCCACTGTACCACCGCATCTGCAAAAGTATCATAAAAGGACTATGTTAGGTCTCTATTTACAATAACCTCACTACAATAAAGGGCAAAACACACAAAAGAAGCCATGGATAAATCATTTGCCTTGTGATTAAGAAACTCAACAAACCGATATCACAGACAACTGTGTTTTGACAGTGGGTTGACATTCTGGCACAGCTTTCCAAATCTTGCTGCTCTAAGTACCAACTAAACCCTTGCACAACAACATAATGTGACGTAGGTAGGATCGATCGTGTATCTGTTGCTCAGAACGTACAAAAGTATGTATGCACATTTGTCACACAAAAAAAAATTTACATGTAGAAAGAACAACTAACAAAAAGTACAAGAAGAATACAAGTTAATGTTTAACAAGAATATAAAATCTATAATTTCCATGTGGGCTTTCTACCCTATTTGCATCATCTCTTCGTTCTAAAGCGGACAGGTCATAGTTCTCCGGACTGACGTACAACCGGTTAGACTGAATAAACTTTAGCTTGAACGTGAGCCATTAACGGCAAAGGTAAGCTGTTTTGAGCAATTCATAGATTTTCTGATTATTCTAAAGGCATAACTGAATTACCTCCTGTTATACGTTGTTATGATACAAGAAATCCAGACAAGATCATATAGAGTAAATTCCTAGTTTTCAGTAAATTCTGAAAATCATTAGATATTGTGGGTTAACCGTGTAAAATACAAAGCTCAAACAATGATTTTAGAGATTAGATACTATATTTATAGGTGATGCAATGGGTCATGGATATTACCCAACACCCCCACATACACATACATCCCTACACACATACAAACCGAATTATATAGAAACAAGTTCAGAGCAGCAATGTTGGAGGTAACGAATTGTTATGTTATATATTATAATAATAATAATTTCAGTCGCATAGCCTAAGATTAGATGCTTATATTAAACTCTGTAGAATGCATCTTATGCAATGCAAAAAAAACAGCAGGAATGAAAGATTTTTTAATGCAAAGTTCCTTCAAAAATCTGTCAAAATAGATGCAGTTTTAAAATCGAAAAATAATAGACTGGAAGAGCTAATGCAAGAGCTGGTAGTCTGTGGTTACAGGTTCTGTTTTTGTCAGGCGGTTCTATAGGGATTGACCTTGGATAAGGAAGGAGCAACAGCCACCTTTCCAATCTGCTTTTTAGACCAAGAACTAATTTGCTAAACTGTTTATTTAGTGACCGATATTAAATGATGGTTTGGGAAGAGAACAGTAAGTGTGACTATGCAGCCAGTACATTAGAAATTAGAAATGGAATATTGGGGGATTAATTGATATGAAAATTGATTACATAAAATGTACACGTTGGTACAGCATCTTCATTAAAAAAAAAAGAGGGGAGGAAGTGACGTCAACAATAACGTGACTACAAACAGCATGGGGCAAAAGGTTTGACATAACATTTATGTAACCTCGACCGAACTACAACTGATTATAGTTGAGAATCATATCACATGTAATAATATACCTTTCAATATACCTTTCACCACCCCCCGACACCGATGTACAACTGTACGACCTGACCTGGCAACCCGTTTACTGCCGGCCAGGCAGTGGTGCGCGCGTATGCTTAGCGTGAGGCGACCCAAAACCTCAATGTCATTCACCACGTCGCTCGCTACGAAACCATAAAACACTTCGAATATTACTAAAATATAATAAAAACGAGCCAAATATGCTCATGTCTTAGTTAACTAAATTCAGTCATTCTTCTTAGACTCCGAATCCTTAGATTAGATTAGCACAGCCAGCTAACGTTCTGTGAGGAAACACTCAGGAAATTAACAACGAACACGTACAGTGTTACGGTAACATTTTATTTAAAAAATAAACTTACCCTCCGGCGAAGAGATGCAATAACGTATCTTTTTGTGCCATTTCAAATTTTCATTATATAGCTCAAGTTTTTAAACGTTAAAACTAAAAGAAATCGGGCGACACAGCGTTTCTAAACGGGCCCCAACCAGCCAAGCCGGCTTCTTTATAACGCTGGAGCGATGTGCGCAGAATCTACCGAGAGGACTGGCTAAGTGCTCGGCTGCGTTTAAAACACTACTCTGAAGCTCATTGAGTGCACTACATCACACGTTGTTATCTCCCCTAGTTAGTACGCCTATGTAGAAATAAATGGCATTTAGTAATTGGGCATTCTGACGTCAGGGAGGTTGGGTCGCCTGGGTACAACCCTCACAAATAGAACGCCGTTGATTTGAATGGGTCAGAAGGGGGTGTTGTCTTTGACGTCATCAAGACACCCAATCTTCCGACGGCACTGAGGTTACAGTCCTGTAAATTTGCAGTGACATTTTAAATCAAGCGTAGAACTGTGTCGTGCAGTGTCATGTGCTACAGCCAGGGAATTATTACCTTTTATAACTAGTTGTGAAATCTCTTCAACGAAACCACCCCCACCCTTTAAAGTTATCGCTATTTATATGCATCTATCTATCTATCTATCTATCTATCTATCTATCTATCTATCTATCTATCTA
>JAOTQW010000015.1:3335850-3347632 GCA_026260075.1 Sisor rabdophorus
CAATCAACCTAATGCACATGTTTTTGAACTGTGGGAGGAAACCGGAGTACCCGGATGAAACCCACGCAAGCATGGGGAGAACATGCGAATCCCCGTGCCTGGGATTCGAACCCAGGACCTTCTTGTTGCGAGGCGACCATGCTAACCACTATGCCACCTCGCCGCCTCAGTTTATTATTAATTATTTGATTACAATTATAATGGATATGATATGGTCACTCTACACCTGGACCGTATGCAGACTGCTACAGTGTTTTATTGAGGCACTAGGGGGCATCAGTTGTTTAATGTAAATAGAGTTGAATTCATGGCCAAAATGTTATTTGGAGTTCAAATAGTTTTTGTATGAATCCATTTAAGAAAGATAGCAAACAGAAAAAGCTTCTTATCAAAGTTATTAAAGAATTCCCAAGCTTCAGCTTTACCTCCCTTTCTCTCTCTCTCTCTCTCTCTCTCTCTCTGAGTCATTCAATAGTATCCTTCATGTTTACATCTTTATATATTTGTTTTATAAATCACTGGCTTTACCAATAACATCCAGAGTTTATGTCATCCGATTAATGATGGTATCTAATCAAATATCTAATAAAATGTCTGTAGTGATTTTAGACTTTAAGCATGTAACTGAGCATTTATAGGTTTTTGTTTTAAACTGCTAATGCTCTTAATGCTTGAGTTTTGTATCTTGATACCACAACAATACACATATAGTTTCTCTTAAAATGTTGGACTGAAAAAAAAGGCATTTGTTATTGACTTAAAAAATGCCAACACAGCATCACTCTTGTTTAAGGGACGATATTAATTAATTTATTTTTAAAAATAAAAAAGAATTTTCATATAAAAAAAAATTATAAATTGTTAAACTGTAAATCTCTTTACACTAAATATATAAAATCCTAAATATATCCTCTATGAACTGTTTTGCATGTTCAGACAAGATTTGAAAAAGATCTTAGAAGAATCTGGAGGCGAGCAGGACTGAAAAAAGCCCCCGAAGGATGGACCACACCCAAAATCTACTTAAGAAATCAAGCCAAGCACCGCTGATTGATGAGTTGTTGAAGTTTAACTTGTAAAATATTTGTGTTAATACAGATATGCTATCTAGTCTTGGTAAAAATCTGTCAATTACCGTCTCATAATATTGTAATAAACTTTTACCACCTCAGAAATATGTTTTTTTTCCCCTGTTTCCTTTTTCTACTTTTTTTAACTTCTACACCACCACTAGAGAGTACCAGAGCTCCATTTTTAATGTTAATGTAAAATGTTTTAATACATTTTAATATACATAAATTGTAATCTTATATTATCCTGTTTAAAAGGTGTTATGTTTATTCTACATTCTCAGGGGACCATGTTAACGTTTGGACACTTAAGGAAATAGTCTGAGGTCCAACATACTAAAAAAAAAACATCACACAAGAATGAGGATGGAGTTTAGAGTTTCAGAGTCACAATCTGATGTCCAATGGCTCATTATTAGGTGAATTCGTTCACTACGTAGGAAGTGGAGGCCGTTATTTGGTCCACTAGGTAGTGCAGTAATGGAGGCAGTAAGGCGGTGTTTGGGGATGTGGGGGCGTGGTCTCTGCAAATAGGCGGGGTTTATATGGTCCAAGACGCTGACACGGCAGGATGTTTGTTGCCCGGTAGAAAAACTTTTCAGGTGATGCTGAGTGTTTAAAAGGCAGAGCTGTTGTACAAAAATGAAGAATTCATGGTCTTGGTGTAAAATGTTTGGGATGTTTTTCAGTAAGTGTGTCTCTTTTTTTTATTTTTCTGCGACTTTTCACCAACACATACTGATGTTTTTCCCCTTTCTTTTGTTTTCCATCTGTTCTTCACGCTTCTTCAAATATTATTTTCCTCTATATAATACCATGATATGCTTTTGTTTTGTTATTTATATCAATACTTACTACATTTAATTCACTTTTAACAGGATTATACAATATTTTTCATCTTTATATAATGACAGAACCCCCCCTGTTGTAATTAACCCTTTAACAGAGCCTATAAAGTATATAATGTCGTTTGAACAATCAACCTAATCTCTTGTCTTATTTATCTTAGAAAAATATTAAATAATTTTAAAGTAACTTGAGTTTCTGTAAGTTGATAAAAGGAAAATTAACTCAACATTTTCAGGATTGTAATAGAAAATATGTGCATATTTTTAAGAATTAAAATGCTCTTTTAATATGAAGAATCAAAATGCTTTTTTTTAATGATTTAAAGAGTCATGTAGTTTTTTCCTTACTTAACTGATTAATAATTTATTACATCATATATTTTTCCCTTTGGAGTGCTATGTTTATTGCTGGTGTGTTTGTGCATGATAGACATTACCGCTTACAGCACTGTGATTAAAACCTGGAAAAGTCAATGTCTTATATTTCTCAGCAGAAGCGAACAGTCTGTAGTATGTCAGGTCTGGATGGGGGAGCAGACTGAACATTTCAGTTTATTGGTGGGAAAGAAAAGTGCAATGTCAGCATGTTTGCTGCTGAGAGTTTTTTTTATTGTAAGATGTAGAAGAGGGGCCACTCTCAAGACACTGGGAACTGTTAGAAAAACAAATAACAAATTTTGTTTGTCCAGAATCAGAAACAATATTAAAAACTGACCCCAACCCCTAGTTAACTATGTTTATTATAGATGCTTTAATTTTAAGTAATGCCAGTGTTGCACAATGTTAAAAAAAGGCATCACCTGTGAATAGTCTTGTTGCTGATTTGTTAGTTGACCTTGTTAGTTCGGCCCAAAAATCTTTTCAAATGTGAAAATAATGTATTATCTACAAAATTATTACCTTTATACACCTTCATTACCTTATTTACACATATTATCTTAATTATAACATTGTGTTTATAGTGTACCTACAAATAGTACTTTCAAAATAGATTGTAAAATGAAATAATGCCTTTGTGGGCATTTTTGGGATTATGGTTGTTCTCAATTTATTTTGGACTTTAATCACACTTTTGTAGGTTCAAAATTGTCAGCTAGCTGGATTATAATAATTGTATGTCAGTGTTGTGTAGAATTAGTGTAGCTAACAAACTTATGTTAAGTATAAATCTAAAGTGCTCCATCTTTTCACTTTTTTCAAAACTTCCTCTAATAGGCATTAGTCTTTATTATTGAAAGTATAATAATGTGTTATAAATATATAAAAAATAAATATATATTCATTCGAATAGATGAATAAAGTGCAAATCTACTACAACAAGTAAATAGATGTATCACAAGATTTTGCAAAAATAATTTAACAAAAACAAAATCATACACAGGCTGAGATGCATTGAATTGTATTGTTAGAGCGAGTTCTATAAAACAGAAATATAAAGAAGGAAATTATGAAATAAACTCGGATTTATGAGTTGTATGCCTGTGGCCCATTCTGGGACGCATCATTACTTAAAAAGAAAAATAGCAGGCTATCGAAAATAAAACACGGATAGCTGATTGACTAAGTCTATTGTCACACCAAATGCTTCTTTAATACTCTTTGTTTGACTCCATTTTAACAGTAATTTTGGGAAAAGTACGGTGTACATTCAGTTTCTGTTTTCTGACTCATTGCAGTTAATTCTACACTTCTATCTGGCAATTTTCAGACAGATTGTTAAGTCATTACTTGCCAGCCATTGCTTCTTTGCAAAGTATGGTTTCAGTCTAGCACATTTACAGAGAAAATTACAGGCTCTGCCGAAGTGTATTACCTTTATTCACAGGCCACACTGTACCTTCCAGCTGAGTCCAAGCCTCAGTGGTGACAAAGATTCCTGCTCTTACTGGAAGTGGCAGTATGACACTCTCGTTTGGTTTTTTTGTTCTTTTTCCTTTAACTTGGAAAATTGTGCCTTTTGGTTTAGTACAGTGTTTCTACCCTTGTATACATGCAGACATTACGTATGTTTCCTAATTGAAATAAATTTCCCCTATAATTTTTTTTTGATCAGTTGTTTTGTTAGCATTAATTAATAATATACATATTCTGGACTTAAAGTCACAGATTCATGCTACATTTACTGCATTCTTAATTGACTTGAATGTTGACATGAACATTTTTTTTGGCTCTATATAGTAATAAGAATGCAAGCAAGGTTTCAGTTGGACAAAGTTTAGATCCTATATTTATGTTTTTTAAAAACAAAGATAATGCTAAGAAAAATAGTAGATGAAACTTTAAGAAGAAGCTGTCTACTTTTGTCAGATCTAATGGCATGAAAATATCTGGATCAAGCTTGGTATTTGGGGTATGCAATCAAGAAGCTTAAAAGCTTTTAAAGCAAGCCAATCTTAGAAAGATGAGCCAGCTTGAGGCACCCACAACTACTGCCAATGATTTAGTGCCAATACAAAGAAGCACCTCATAGATATGGCATTATTCATTTACCTTTTATACCCACTTTTCCCTAACTCCTGGGTCATGGGGTCTGCTGAAGCCTATCCCAGCGCACATAGGGCGAGAGGCAGGGGTACACACACTCACATTTACTCACATTCACTCGCAAGCGTAGGGAGAACATGCACAGACTTTGTACAGAAAGACCCCCTTGCCTGGGAATCGAATTCGACCCCTTTTTGCTGTTAGGTGAAGAGCTGAACGCTATGAAATTGCACCACCCAAATTTGGCAGTATTTTGGTTTTAAAAGAAATTAACACATGCAGACTGAAGTTTTACGTAGGACATGTAAATATCGAGTGACAGCATAAAGAGGAAACGCTACAAATCTTTATCAGCTATGATCAGCTGAAAAATCTTCACAGGAGAAAGTGTTTGAAGTAACATATGTTGATTATATCATTTTTTCAAATACCACATCGCATACTGTATAGAATATTGATGCAATGCAAATTGCATTTTTTCTTCAATATCGTGCAGCCCAAATGTATAGTTAGTAAGAGACTTGTCTGTAAGTAATTTGAAAAACTTGCTAAAGAACTTGAGTTTTGTTTACCCTTTCCCATATCTGAATATATTTCAATCAGAACAGAACTAATTTGTTAATGATTTATTTGATTTACCAACAGATAAACTACGATATAAGATCTTATTTTGTAGTAACAAGTGTATTATCTTCTCAGCCGTGGGATCTGGTTTACAGCTCATCTTGATCTCCAAACCACCTGTTCTTTTAAAACGCTGCGATTACATTGGTTTGTTTTTATTTGTGTTTCTCAGAATTTCCCTAGTCCGATTGGTGGACTCATTCACACAAGGTCTTATACACACATGTTAAAAAAATTTGCATTTAAGCATTTACTTCCTATAATTCACCATTTTCAGTCATGTGACTTTTAATTGTTATTTATTTATTTTAATTTAATCTCATTTATAAACTGATTGACTAGAACCTCTGCCTCAGCACTTATTCCTAAACAGACCCTCTTTACTTCCAAAGCCATTAGGGATTTCCTTCAATGGAAGATAAATAGCTTCTCTGTGCTCCACATTGTGTGATCCGTTCAGCAAGCTCAGATGAAATAGCACTTATACGATGTGGCTGAAATAAAGCAAACCATGCAGCTGCAAATACATGCATAAAAAAGCACAAAAGGCTATGAGAGTGGAAGAACAGCTGTGACACAGACTAGCCTTGTTTTTGCTTCGTATCTGTTCTGTGTCCAGTTTCCTTTTCTACAAAACTAATAATTGTTTTATTCCGTTTCAGTGGCTGCTTCTTTTTTCACACCTCCTGGTAAGAAATTCACCGGCATCATTCATTTACATATAAGTCTACTTTAACAGGGGCACCTAAACACCTGCATGTTTATGAAGTTGTTTATAATTGGTGGCATAAGCACAAAACAGACAAAGGTTCAAGGTTTAGGTAATAAGTTTACATCATACAGCAGAATAAAGAAAGATCTCAGTTATAGGTTGAACACACGATTGGCTGGTTTGAGGATCTTGTAATTTCCTGACACACAACATTTACTAGAGTTTACATAGCATAAAAACCCAAAACCCATTATGTAAATGACAGTCTTGTATATGGAAACACTGGTCATGTTCATATAAGAAGGGTATAGTAAAAGATCAGAAAAGCATAAAAATGTTGAGGTGTGTGATTTGCAACAAATACTAGCATACGAACAGACTCAAGAAAAAAATCATCTAACATTTAACAATTAACTGTTGACATGTTGACATAAGACATGTCTGTGCCAAAGATAACCTCAGATTCCAGTTCTTGGCTGACAGAAAGGGGACACTAACGTCACCTTCTGCTGTCAGAGGCGTTCCACCTCAAGATCTGATTTTTGATGCATGATTGCTCACAGTTTAAAAGAAGTTACTATCAAAACAGTCATGTTTTTAATCTCTTACTTAAACAAAGTGTTACAGCCTGCAGACTCCGGCAGTCTAACTGGTTTTAACTAGCCAGAGATATTTAAAGATTGTCCCCATTTCTGTTATTTAGTGTAAAAAACTACCTAAAGTTCTTGACCTTCATCCACATAATTTGCATATGGTTGGCTAATTGAATCCAACAGCTGCAAAAATAAGCAAGTCTGTAGCTGTTTCAATTAATCTGGTTGAAAGACAAAAGATTAAATTTTTTTTTCTTTTGTAGTATGGTCCCAAGTCAACACGCAGGGTTTTGTGGTGGAGGCAAAAAACATCACAGTTTCTGCTGGTTCAAAGGTCGTTCTGCCATGTCATAACCAGCAAATCGTGTGGCGGCAGGACCTGCTTCGGGACCGGCAACGCGTGGTGCACTGGGACTTAAACCGCAACCGTCCTGATTACACAGTTGAGCGTGTCCTTGACATGTTCTCAGGAGGACCAGCGCGTGTCTATAACGCCTACAATAAAGGCCGGGTCACTGTATCCGGTGATGCCTTCAATGACGGCAACTTCTCCCTCATCATTCATAGTATGATCGTATTGAATTAAAATGTTACAGGTTCATTTTATTCCAGACTTGTTTGAATTGCCTGCTTGATTTTTTACAGATGTTGATATGAATGATAAAGGTATTTATACTTGTAACCTTCATCATCACTACTGTAAGATCGACCAATCCATTCAAATCCAGCTAAATGTCACAAAGTCAGGTAAATTTCAAATCTTAACTGTAATATAAATATTCACAATTTCAAGTATGTGAACCTTAAGGGTTTGTGCGTAAGGTACATTATATATATACATGTATAATATTTAATTCTATTTGCTTAAAAAACTATCATAAATGGAATTGACTCTTTGTCTTAAACTGTAGCCCGTAAAGAGAGGCGCGTATGGAATGGGGAAAAGTCTGTCTTTGTGGTGTTGGAGGGCAGCAGTGTAGTCTTGCCCTGTATAAACCGACGCCCTCTTTGGAGAGGAGGACTCCAAGAAGACCAGCAGCAGGTTGTGCACTGGGACTTTCAGGGTCCAGGAATAAGACGTGACCAGGCGGAAAGGCTTCTCGATCTGTACGCTTCTGGAGAGAAGCGGGAGTACGGACCATCGTATCTCAGCAAGATGCACATCTCTGATGATGCCTTCATCCTAGGTGATTTCTCCCTCATAATTAATAACATCCAGCCATCTGATAAAGGCTTATATTCATGCCACCTCCACCATCACTACTGCGGTCTGCACGAGAGACGAATCTTCCGGGTGATCGTGGGGCCTTCTGTACCCTCTGTTGCTGCTACTACTAAGGCTCAAACCATTCAACCTGTTCATACTGAAACCCCAGAAATCCCTGAAATCATCATTAAAAACCCTGGTAAGTTATTATTTGTTGTTGTTTTTAAATTGGAACACCATTGTGAAGAAAACTTATGTTGACATAAATTACAATACAATACAACAATTATAATGAATTACAATACAACACCGTTATAATACAAGGTATGACGGGTTAGAAGATGAATGAATGAATGAATGAATAGCACAATAGCACAATTTTATAGAATATCTTTACATTTCCTTTTTTGGTGTTTGGCACACACTCTTATCCTGAATTACTTATATTTACCTTACTTATAAAACTGAGCAATCAGGGGTTAAGGGCCTTGCTTAAGACCCCAGCAGTGGCAGCTTGGTGGTGCTAGGAATCAAACATTGCAGATGCCCTAACCTGGAACCAAGAGGTCCAAAACGGTCCAGTATGATAATGCACATGTGAATAAATAAAGTGGAAAAGCTAAATTAGACCTTTTGACCTCTTTAATGCTCCTCCGGATACTCCGGTCTCCTTCCACAGCCCATAGGAGTGTGTGTGTGCGTGTGTGTGTGTGTGTGTGTGTGTTTGTTCGTCTATGTGTAGCCTTCTGATGGAATTACGACCTGTCCCTATGTGTGCTGGGATAGGCTCCAGAACCCATTACCCAAATTAGGGAATAATTAATTAATCCCTATAAGATGAATAAATAATTATTAGCTAGACTGGACAATTGATTTTAGTCTGTGTTTTTTTTTCAGAATTTTTGCAGAATTTAAGAGATGGCAGAAATAAGCTGGATGCAAATACTGTGCATGTCATGTGTTTCATTACAGAGCTTCAAAAGAGCTGGTGGTTATTTCCTCGACTAACGATTTCCTGTGTTTTATTTCTCAGTCCTGTCTGACTTTAGTAATTGACCAACTAAGACATGAGAACCAGGAAAGAATTTTCACAAACATGAGTAGATTTTTAACAAAATGTATTTCTAATACATTGAACGCTTTTAGCAGCGCGGCACAATAAACTTTTACTTTCAGAGTGAGTAATGCCACCTTAGCCTTTTGTGGTTTATGACACTATCACAGACTCTTGCTGTAGGAAATGTGTGTCCCGAGTGTTAAAGAAAAGTACATCTGTAGAACATCTGGTTAGCAGTGTCATCAAAGCGTGCAGGTCGTTTTTGTGAGATCCACATCTCGCCTTGTCTGTAAGGGATTTTTTTTCCCTGCATTCCTTTATAAGTAAAGAAAGGTGAACATCTTCTCCTGGTCTTGCTGATGTTTAGTCTTGGGTTGCTGTTTTTTCCCCTCAAGTTGCATACCTACAAATATGAATAAGCTTCTTCTCAGTGAAAAAAAATCTAGATAACACACTTCACACATGGTTATGATTATAATAGGGTTCATGAGTAAAGAATTACATAAAATGCTTCCAAATGCTGACTTCATTGTTAGTCACCATTAAACTCACCCTTAGCAATTACAAAAAGTCGCTGAAATGGCAGTAAACACTTTAAGAGCATAATTCTGCAGAGTCGGGAGTGTGTCATGGTTTTGTTAAACAACCGAGCCGCAAACCTTAACTGTCAGTAATGACATAGTGAGGTACTCAACTCATTTACAAGTTAATTGTCTTCTACACCATCAGTGTAATTGTCCACTATTACATGTTTAGTTTTGTAACATACATATGTGATATATGTTAATAACCCAATTAAAAGTTAGTTTATTTCAACAAAAAAGAAATACACTATATGGTCAACCATAAAAATGGATAATGGTTCTATCTCTAAACGTTTGACACAAAGTTAAAAGAACACAGTTTTCTAAAATGTCATTATATGGTATGCTGTAGCATTAGGATTTTCCTTCACTGGATATTGGAGACACAAACACTCTTAATGACATTGTCTTTAAGCCAAAATGAGAGCGTCAGTTTTCTGATTCTCACTCATCCTCTCTGAACATTTTTATAATAAACTAAAACACTAACTGCCGCAGACCTCCTTATTGGACATTAGTGCTCACTAATGCTTTAGTAGCTGAATAATCACAAAAACATACATTCACACTGCTTGCCAATCTTGTGCAATAAAAAAGTGGTGCTTATTATTAACTACAAAATAAGAAGTATATTTAAAACTGGGGCGGCTAAGTGGCGTAGTGGTTACAGCAATTAGGTCCCTGGTTCGATTTTCAGATGTTATGTTGATATGTTATGTTGATACGTTATGTTGATTGGTGATTCCAAATTGCCCATAGGACTAAATGTGTGGTGTGTATGTGTGGCCCAGCCGAACCCCATGACCCAGAGTTAGAGAATAAGCGGGTATAGAAGATGAATGAATAAATAAATGAGAAAATGTTTATAAACATATTATAATCAACTGCAAAATAGGAAATAAATGATGTAAGATGTTTGAAATAACTAGTTAATTTTTACGAATATTAACTGAGTTAGTAACTTTTATGTTACTTTTGGAAAAAAAAATCATTTATGTCAAAAACTTGGATTCTTCTAATACTAAATGGGTTAAATAAATAAAATGGCACAATAAATTAAATAATAAAATATTATTATAAAACATTGCACACAATTTTAATTAGATTAGAATTATTTGTCACCGATATGGAGCCTTTTTTCCTTTGCTATTTTACTCAGCTCAATTATAATAATACATAAAAAGAACAATAATTGATCACGCTTCCTTCTGTCCAGCTATCGTAGTACATCTGAGACAAAATCTTATCACTTATCAGAACTTGTTTTTGTTCCATGATAATCAGACAGAAAGAAATTAATATTTTATGAATCTGTTTGTTGAAGCTTCAGTAACAAGAAAATTGTGGGTTGGATTCCGGGCACCACCAGGTTACCTCTGCTGAGCCCCTGAGTAAGGCCCCTAATCCTCAATTGCTCAGTTGTATAAAACTAATAAATGTTAGTCACTCTTTATAAGGATGTCTGCCAAATGCTGTAAATATAAAAGAGTTGTTACGTAAGAAAAGGTTACGTATTACAACATGTTAAATAACATAGTATAATATATAATATAAATAAATTATATAACCTAATAGTTATGTTACATCCAAACGTACTGTTAGAGCCGTGCTGCTATAGTAAATTCATCCAAATAATTTTTTCTTTTTTTGCTTTGACTCGTTTATAGCTAAAGCTGAAGTTGTTGGACAGTTAACCTTTTTCTGCTTTTTAGGTGGGTGTTGTTGTTGCCAAATCCTAACATTTCGGTGGTTGGAATGGTGTCCTTCAAATTAGTTTTCATTCATTTTCCTAAAATAGTACAACAAATGGTGATTCGATCAGAGACATAATCTGACTTTTCACTTAATGGGAATGACAAGCAGAAAACAAAGAGCCAAATTACAGACTAGCTGACCACAAACAACACATCCCTCCTCCTCCTTCTCCTTTTTCCTTCTGTATGTTTTTTTTTCTTCATTGCAGCTGCATGAGATCAGGTCTGGAACTCATTTTGGCTGAGAGTCGTTTTGACACGAAACCCATCTCCTCCCTGCTCTGTGCTTGCTGGCACACGTGTAAAGGCAAAAACAAACTGCTTGCAGACTGTAGCTGTTAAAAAAGCAGAATAATTTAGCTTCAAACTGCAGAATAAAACTAAACCAAAACAATCTATTTTCGTTTCACAATTACCCCCACCGTACTTAATAACAATGACTTTAATGATATTAACTGTGATGTATGAGATATTGCTTAATGTTGCAGATATAAACAAGGTAGAGGCCTCACATGTGTTTAACGTCATCTTGCCTGAGAGCCAGACTCATCTCTTACATCAGGCTGGTTATATCCTGGCATTCTTTCTACTGCTACTGCTCATACTTATAGGAATCGTCATGACTACGAAACACTGCAAGAAGAAAGGTAGTGACATGATTGATACTTTAATTTGATTTTGTCTTCAAGGCTAAATCTTAACAGCAACTATAACTTCTTATTCTCAGGACTGGAATACGACCTTCGGAGGGCTGACCGGTAAGGAGCTAAAAGTTTAATCATTTTATTTATGTATTCATGTAAAATAATATGGTTCTGTTATAGATCTATTATTCCCATTTAATTTTAT
>JAOTQW010000015.1:3364753-3374773 GCA_026260075.1 Sisor rabdophorus
AGGCTTCAGCAGACCCCTGTGACCCCGGATTCGGGAATAAGCGGGTAAAGAAGATTAATGAATGTCATATTTATCTAAGAGAAGTGGAAAGCATGTGGCCATTGAGGGACCATTCTTTAAATATCAGTTGATAGCTGAGTCATACAATACACTAAGAGATGAACACACTTTGCAGCCCTCCACAGTGTGAAAAGGAGGCAAAAAGCTGCCCTCCCAAGGCTTCTAGCAGTGTGCTATTCATCTGGCATGGTGTGTTGTGGGTTTGTTTCAATTGTTGTCTGAATCCCACGTGGGTTGTGCAGCATCTGGCCCAGTTGGGAGCGCAACATATTACAGGAAACCTCCTGAAACAGATAAGAGAGGATGCCAACAAGGCAGCTGTGTCAGTGTGATTAACACCTCAGTGTGACCCATGCTGTCATGTCACAAGTTACATGTGATTATTTGCAAAAATAGATTTGAGTTCAGGGGCATTTGTAAAAGTGTGCTGTAAAAATAGACTGAACAACCACTACAGGGACGGCATGGTGGTTTCGTGGTTAGCATGTTCGCCTCACAGCAAGCGCTTGTGTGGGTTTTCCTCTGTATACTTTCTTTCCTCTGTTTTCTTCCCACAGTCCAAAAACATGTGCATCAGGTTGATTGGTGATTCTAAATTGCCCATAGGATTAAATGTGAGTGTGTGTGTTGGCCCATAACGGTTTCTGTCATATCATTTCAAATAACATAATCGCAAATAATCAAATAATCACAAGCATGATACATGTTACCTTGCAACATTATAAGATGCTTGTCATTAGATGTCAGAACAGAGCAGCATCAGAAAAAAAAGTCTTTGGAAAAACACTGCGAGCCAATAAAATGTTGCGTATATGTACATGGAGCAAGGATATACAGTAACAATGTTATAATGTTTATGTTACAATGTTGCGTAATAGGATGAGAACCTGGATTTACTGACAATGATGATTCCTGGATCAACATTGGATGATAACATACTTTAATAAAATCTTTGATGATAATCAAAGAAGAACATTAGTGAAATCAGATAGTGAATCATTAACAATTCTTAGTAAACATTTGAATGTAAAATGCTCTGAAATGGCTAACAACATTTAGCAGTCACAAGCTGTACTTTTTAAATCCATATATAAAAAAATCTATAAATATACTTTTTATTCATACATTAAACTAAGTCACATGTCTGCACAATGTGCAGATGTACATCGATGTGGATGTATGAAATAATGTTGATGTACAACAGTGTTTGGATCATTAACGGTTATAAGTATATATGGTTGGCGCGGCGACGTAGTGGATAGAACAGTCACCTAACAAAATGGGGTCTAGGGGTCTTTCTGTTTGCATGCTCTTCCTACGCTTGGGTGGGTTTATTTCGGGTTCTCCGGTTTCCTTCCACAGTCCAAAAACTTGTAGTGAGTGTTAGTTTCTGTGGTTGTTCGTCTATGTGTTGCCCTGCGATGGGCTGATGACCTGTCCAGGGTGTACCCCTGTCTTTCGCTTATGTGTGCTGGGAGAGGCTCCAGCAGACTCTCATTAGTCTGAGCTAAGGAATAAGTGAGTATAAAGATGAATGAATTAATTAATAAGTATATACTAACTAATGAGTATATAGTAAGTAACGGTAGACATTCACTTCAATGTTCTTCTCTTTTTTTCCTTTTGTATCTCATCATTCATATTCTACATACAGGTGATCGTTTTATTTTGAAGCCATAGCTTATATCTCTGGTGGTTCCCCACTGAATGTGTATGCATGTGTATGTATTTCCTGTGCTTCTTTCTTTATGAAAAGGCGTGGGTTTAGCTGGGATTTTATCAGTCTTGTCCTCATTCTTGTCTTACTATTGTGTCTTGGCATGCCCAGCTGTTTCCTGTTTAGTTCCTGATGAGTTTGTCTCCTACTTCTTTGTTTCAGCACAGAAATAGGCTCATCATTGTTATGTACACTACCGGGCTGTGCTTGCTTGTCTTTCCTTGTTGCTATTTTCTTAGGATTTTCGTTAGACAACTTGGTTTTGAGTTTGTGTGCTTGCTTCTGTCTGAAATTACATACTACTCATAAATTGAATGTAATTTTACTTGTCATACATGAAACATACATGTTTTTTTCACATATCCTACCATGGAAGGTTGGGGTCAGAGTGCGGAGTCAGTTATGTCACAGCGCCCCGGGAACAATGGTGGTGGACATCTTTCTGGTCTTTCTTAGAGGTGATGGGGCTTCAACCTAGGTCTTCCTGGTCTTAACTATTCGCACAACCAATTCCCCTAACTTAAGTACATTTGTATAGGTATTCACTTTCTGACCAATAAACAAGTGTGTTTTATATAGTATGGTTACAATTAGTATAAAAGTAGATTTAAAACTTATAGCTTAAAAAGTGTCTTTTGAAAAACGCTTGACAATAATCCCATCTGCTCTTTCTAGTATTTCCACGCCTCTCCCACAGCCTTATGAATTAGTAAAATGTCCATTGTATGCAAACTCCAAAGTCCGGAAGGGATTAGTAGGCCATCCTGACTTTCCCCTAATACATAGTATGGAAGCACGTGATTTCAGACAAAGTCATTGTGTATCCTTCACTTTTATAGGTTTCGCTTTTGTTAGGTTACCTTTTTAGTTAATTTTAATTTCACTTAATTTTACAAGTCAAAAAGTATTTTACAAGTCAAAATTCCCACTTTAACTAAAATGTAGCCGCTGCACAGAAGACTTGAATTTGTTCTGAACAGGCTATTGGTCAAAGAAGACAAGTCTTGGTGCCTTGACAGAGGTGTATGCACACATTTTGAATTTATTTATAGATCTGCTGCTTTATATGGCACACACACACACACACTGTCGGCATGCTATACACAGGGCTGTATAACTCTGCTGGGGGCTCAAGCACAAAAGTAATAAAATGTTAAAATATTTACTCGGACGTGCATTGCTCACGTTTGCAGTTAAAACACCAAACAAATATAGCTATAGATAAGGCGGTCGTTGTACTGTTGACACACAGAGCAACGCACGAACCTACACTACTGAGCTTAAAACAGACTTTTGGTGTCGAAACACTTTTTTCTTTTGTAATATTCTGACAGTAAGCGCATTTATTTTTAATGTCATGGATCTGACAACCTGCCCCATGGTATATTTGCTTCTTTTCATATGCCTTATGTTGCTTCTCTAGCACATTTATTACCTTGGTGTGAACACTTCCTCTCTTCGCCTATTTTTTTCCATTAGTAACCCCATTTTAACTTTATTTCCTACTTCCTAGGTCACATGACCCAGAAGATCTGCAAACGCGAATTTTTGGTTTCCTTTCTTGCAATTCCTTGTATGCTTAGGGAATTACTCATGACATGGTATGAGGATGATATTTATATTTTCTAGACTGTGTGTGCATACGAAAAAGGGGCTGACATGATAGGAGACTAGCAGGTGTGTGAGCACTAAACCGTGTTACCATGAAGGTTAAAGGCTAACTGCAGGGTATTTCCCTTGGGAATTTTACAGCCTAGATGGGAACACCGAAAGCACTCATGCTAAGATTCTTCAACATTCTTGATCATTCTATTAATAATCCATAACCTACTACATGCTCTGATACTCTACACACTCACATGCATTCTGTCTAGCATAGTCTTTTTTATGGTCATCAACAGCTGAAGTTTTATGTAAACTGGAAGGTGCATTAAGTAATATTAAAGTCTGGCTGCAAGATGGAGTACATTTCTGTAGCTCGGTCAATCTGGGTCATCCAGCATTCCCATGATGGATTGGTAGCAGTTAGGAGCGAAATGGAAAAATTCCACTGTTTGAGCGTGAAATGCTTTTTGTATGCTTCAGCTTTTGCAAATTGATGAGAATGTGTTCCACTTCTGTGTGTGTGCTTGTGTGTGTGTGTCCTATACAGGGTGGTCAAAGAGGAGATTTCTGACGATAATGCCAAGCTGCCCTGTTTCAACGGAAGAGTGGTGTCCTGGGTAAGTAAGACGGATGTCCTGCGTCCTGGCCCCTTAGTGACAGATGTACAAGCTTCATGTAACACAGTGTAACATTACAGCATTTGCACTAGGATAAAGATGCACACACACTTACACCCTTAAGTGTCACACATTTGAGGTTTGCTAATGATTATACTGGAAAGAGAGATACAAGTGACATGTTGGCCTCCAGTGACATGGAGCCTTTCCTACTGCACATAGGGCGAGAGACAGGTCGCCAGTCCATCGCAGGGCCACACACAGAGGCACAACCACACACACTTACACCTATAGGCAATTTAGAGTCACTAATCAACCAAATGCACGTGTTTTCGGACTGTTTAAAGAAACCGGAGTTCCTGGAGTAAACCCACACAAGCATGGGGAGAACTTGCAAATTGCGCACAGAAAAACCCTGTACCCAGGAATCGAACCCAGGACCTACTCGTTGTAAGGTTATCGTGCTAACCCCTGCGCCCCACAGCCCATTTAAAATATGTATTCTTTTCCTGGTTTCTACCCAGGAATGAACAGAATTTATACCTGTTCTTATTGTGTCATTTTTTTCTTTTTTACAATTTACAGTTTTACTGATGAATTTCTGTTAATAGCTACCCTACTACAAAAATAGCAAATACATTCATTCATTTGTTCATTCAATTATTCATTTGTCTTCTATACCCGCTTTTTCCCTAAAGCAGGGTCATTGGGGTATTCTAAAGCCTATGTCAGCCAACATATGGCGGAAGGCAGGGGTACACAATGGAGAGGTTGTTAGTCCATCGCAGGGCCACAAATAGACAAACAACCACACACTCACACTCGCGCCTATAGGCAATTTACATAAACATGCAAACTCTGCACAAAAAGAATCAAACTCAGAACCTTCTTGCTTTGAGGCTAACCACTACTCCACTGCATCGCCCAGCAATTATATTGCATGTGTTAAAAGAAAACAGTGACATCAAACCTATTTCTGTTTCTTTAGGTTGCCCAAACATTTAAAGCATCTAAAAATTCAACTACCCAATCTGTAATTACAGATAGTTCACCTTAAGGTTAATAAGTGGCTGTGGACACATGGAGAACATTAAATTACAGATTTTTAATATTTTGTGTCAGGAAACAAATCTTTTTATACAAACATTATTGAAGATGATTGAAGAAATGAGGAAGAGTAAAAACACAAAATATATTGCAAAGGCCTATCCTTCTGGTGCCGAGAAATTTATTTATTCACTTTATCTTCCTGAATCCGGGGTCACGGGGTCTGCTGGAGACTAGCCCAGCGCACATTGGGCGAAAGGCAGGGTGTACACCGTGGACAGGTCTCTAATCCATCGCAGGGCCACAAACACACAACCACACACGCACTCATTCGCTCCTATGGGCAATTTAGAGTCACCAATCAACCTAATGTACATGTTTTTGGACTGTGGGAGAAAACGGGAGTACCCCGGAGGAAACCCACGCAAGCGCGGGGAGAACATGCAAACTGCGCACGTGCCGAGAAAAAAAAAAAACAAGAAAAAAGTACTACAAGAAAAAAATAAGTTAGACAAAGAAAAATAAACTAAACATTGCTGTTATGTCTAGTGGTTTATTGTGCTATTTTTTAGTTAAGCACATTAAATACAACACCTAATACAGCTAAATAAATTCACTGTTTAGAACCCCCTGAAGACAGGCTGGCCCTGGTGAGGGACATTACTAGGCAAATCATAAATTTTAGTGGGTTACATTTAAGGGTTACATAACATGCCATGGTTTATGTGGTTGAGTTAAAATAATACATTTTAACATCTAATGATGTTATTTAACGACACCCTGCTGTTTATACAGTGTATTTTTTTTCACAAGCTTGTTTTTGTGAAGTAAGCAGACTGCTGTGTGGCTCTTAACTGTGATTGCTCAAATTGTTACAGCATTTATGCTATGTTTATTGGCTGACCAGGACCGGGGTTCAAGGACCCATCGCTGCCATTCTGCCACTATTGGGTCCTTGAGCTAGACCCTTAACTCTTCCTGCTTTAGGGGCACTATATCATAGCTGACCCTGTGCTTTAAAACTTTCCAAAATGGAATATGGGCAAAAACTAAGTTCACTATGTGCACTGGGATAGGCCCCAGAAACCCCAGTGACCCTGAGTTAGGGACCCTTATTTACCCCTTTCACCTCAATATCTAGGTCAACACTGAAAACTTCAATGTGTGCTTTAATGCGTGTCCTATGTGAGATGAGACTGAGCTCAGCTTGCTCAAACCATGTTTGGTCAGCATCAGTGTACACGATTAGGAAAGTGTATAATTTATAAAAGGAATTCGTTTGGGCACTGTAATCTCACTATTATTTGTATACCTCCTTTTATAAACCTGAATTAGATTTTATTTGTTACAGACGTGGGGCAGCACTTAGGCTAAGTGGTTTGCCTCACAAAAAGAAGGCCAGTGTTCAGTTTCCGGGCAGGGTTTGTGTGGATTCACTCTGGGTATGACGGTTTTCTCCAACAATCCAAAAACATGTACGTTAGGTTCATTGGTAATTCTAAGTTGCTAATTGTGAATGTGTGTGTGTGTGTGTGTGTGTGTGACCCTGTGATGTACTGTACAGGCTGTACACCTCCTTTAGAGAGATTGGATCAGCGCCAGCAGACCCCCATGGCCAAGAATTAGGGAATAAGTGGGTATAGAATTAAAATAAATGAATGTTACAGATGCTCTTTGCCTTCTCATATAGTTTGGATAGTTCACTTTCCCCCCCTCTATTTACCCCTTTCACTTCAATATCTAGGTCAACACTGAAAACTTTAATGTGTGCTTTAATGCGTGTCCTATGTAAGATGGGTTTCCGGTCAGCGATTATGTTGACTGTATAAATAAAACAAAATAATATGGCAAAATAGCATCCTTGCACACTGGCATCATGCAAGGTGGCATCTGGTACCTTGTTGGTTCATTGCTACAATTAGTCATGCAGTATTTGTATGTAAATATAATGAAAATAAGTATAACCTTAAAAACTAAAGGAACTAGTGATCTTTGATTATAATATGCTAATCCAAGAAATAGTTCGGCTTTTAGTTGAACACCTGTGTTTTCACAAAAAGCTACATGGTCTTGTCACAAAATAAGTGTTTTTATAAGTGTTTTTTATTGGTTGCGCCATTTGCACTCTTTTTATCCAGACCTGAGCTCCACACTTAGCTCTTATTATTAAGCCTCTTAAAACTCATAACAAACAGTGCCTGTGTCTGTAAGCCAGTTTGCATAATCCTTTAGGGTTCATGCTTTTTTTCTCCCCAGCTCACTAAAAGCATTCTGTTGTAGTGCCTCTTCCTGCATCGCTTATTTATGCGAGACCACTAGTGGCTGTGGAGAGGCTCTTCCTGAGTTCTTTGTTTTTACATGTGTGTGTTTTTGGCTGTAGTTGGTGCTGACTGAAGGCCCACACTCAGATGGCGGATCTCAGTGCCCAGAGAGTCATGTCGAGCTGCCGCCCCCGCTGGAACGAACCGGAGGCATTGGCGACTCAAGACCCCCCTCATTTCAGTAAGTATATGGTTACAAGCCCGGCTAATTAACTTCCCTTACAACGTTCAAAGGTTTGTACATGTATAGTGCAAATAATCTTTCATAGCAATAAAGTTTGAATTACATTATAAACCCAGCATGAGATTGATACATAACGGTGCTGTAAATGAACCACTACCATAAAAAAACAGTCATAATTGTAGTTGAGTTATAATGTTGAGAATTTTTTCAGAAATATGTCAAAAAATATTGTACGAATAACCACCAAATTATAGGAACTGACATGCATTTATACATAGCTTTAAGACTTCAGGCACCTTTGTGTAAATATTTCTAATGGTGTAAATATTGAACGGGTGTCTAGATAAAACGACAGACCACTGCTGATGTAAAGCATGTGTCTTTTGTTGTTCTTGATTATTTAAAAAATGTCCAATACAGATGCTAAAAACATAGCATTATTTTTCATTGCCATTAGCAAATGGTTCGGAAAATCACTTACATTTGCAATAAAACAGATTTATCATAAGACAGCTGATTTATTTCCTCCTAGTTTGGGGTCCTACCAGCAGTAGTGACTGCAGTAGCAGATGTCCATTGCCCAGCTGGAGACAAGGTCTGTTTATTATCCAGTCGGGAATTAGATTTCTGAATCAGAGTTCCTCATTTGCCCAAACACCACATTATACTTCACTTCAATTCGAGTAGACTAAAGATGTTTCTTTTGTATATTTTGAAAAAAACGATAAACTGATTACATTTAGTCCTGCGATGGATTGCCGACCTGTCCAGGGTGTACCCCCTGCCTCCTGTGACCCTGGATTCGGGAATAAGCGGGTGTAGAAGATGAATGAATGAATGAATGATTACATTTATAATAAATCTACACAAAATGCCAATGTGTATCTTAGTGTGTATCACGCTAGAGTCCATGCAGTCTGTTACTTCCTGCTGTCGTTTTGTTTAAAATTTAACTTTCTCGTTTTTTTTTTGTCCCCTGTGGGCCAGTCAGTGGTTCAACTTTCTCATGCACTCACAGACCCAAACATGATTCTGTGGCCATTTCCTGTGGGTTTGACTGCCATCTAGTGGTATGACCTCTAGGCCTCCTCTTAGCTGTCCTTTTCCCCTCTTCTCTCTCCGGTCTCCTTATCAAGCAGGCTCCAGGCCAATTTACCTGCAGATTAATTCAGTCAATTCTTAGGAGTATGTTTCTCCCACAGCAAATCTGATTTATTTCCATTACAAAAGCTGGACTGCAGCGTCAGTAAATAACCAAATGTTATCTCTGGTCTGTTCCTTTTGTGCTTTTGTGCCGTGTTTTATTTAGTAGTCCTGGCGAATTCATTTGGAGGGATGAGGAGAACACATGGTAGCCACTCCTTGAGTGGATTAACCGGATTAGCAGACATTAAAAGCCCCTGTCTCCATTACCCTAAGGACGTGGTAGGGTGCTACATCTGCCTTAATCCTCTAAAGGCTTCAATGCACCCCGCTTTTTTTGCTTTAATGGGGCTCAGTGGCTTTGGAAGCACAATAGCATGAACTCTGTGCATATGCTGTATAAGCAAAGCAAAAAGGATTATGTTGCAGGCTGATGTATGTGAAGCTTGGGTTGCTCATTATCATCTCTTGGATAAAAACATCTTTTCCAGATTTAATAAGACAGTCTATATGAATATGTTATAATTATGAAAATGTATTATTGCTGTAGACCTATAAGGTTGAAAAAAATATTCTTTAGCAAGCCCACTGAGTAAAATTAAGCTCTAATGAAAATACTAAGTTAATACAAGGCATCTGCTACAGTTACGAGCAAAATAGACACTTGATCAGGCTTCGAAAACAGAACTTTCTTTATTTCTTTCAGCGAAATACACCATACACCATATTGCCAAACATTTGTGGTCACCACAGCGCGAACAGAATTACTGAGATCAGACACTAACATCAGCTAAAGAGGGTTGGCATTCCAGTTTAGCCCAAAGGTGACCCTGGGCATTCATTAGATTCAGAACCAATTAGATGTGAAATAGACTTTTATTTAATCTGGTGTCTTCTGGAAGCCGATTCGGGATATGTAATACCTAATAAAATTCCTCTTGTTTATAGTAAATCCTCAATCTGAGTGATCTATTAATTTATATTTAGTGAGCATATACTAAAATATATTTAGTTTTCCTAAAATATATTTAGTAGTATTTAGGCCTTTAAGTAATTTATACAAAGTCCTTTAAAATCAATCCTAAACTGGCAGTCAGTGTAAGAACCTGAGAGTAAGGACCTGAGATTTTCTGGTTTTAGCATTCTGGTCATATTAGGAAATGAGAAAATCTTTGTTGACGTGACTACATATCTACAGCGTCACTCTTGCTCTTATTAACTGCAGGCAGGTCTCTTGGGATGTGAATCTGTGATGGACATGTAAAAAGAGCTTGTTTTTAAGCTGCCATCAGAATACCACGTTCTATCTATCTATCTATATATCTA
>JAOTQW010000015.1:3395309-3413112 GCA_026260075.1 Sisor rabdophorus
TATATATATTTTTTTTAATTATTTTTTCTTCTTCTTTTCTTTTCAGCTCTAAGTGCTGCCTGTTTACAGTTTGGACCCTTATTCTATGCTCAGAAAATGATGTGCCTCCAAAGTCACTAGAACATGACATAAGCTACTTTACTGCTTAATGTGCAAACAGCTGGCTCAGGAACTGAAGCGCAACATCTGCCAAACGTTTTTTTCTTCTCATTAACCTGTTACATTGTTGTTATTAGCACCAAAATGTCCAGTCGAATCAGACAGGAAAAGACTTTCGAGTCTTTACGACAACTGAGCAGCGTCTGGTAATAGAATATAGAATACGGTCACTTGGTACATGTATACGGATGGTCGCAAACAGAATTTAAAACTTTTTTAATTGGGAGACTAAAAGGCTACTTATGAATCTTTCTTCTTTCTGTGGCACTTCTTGTATTTACCAGTCAGTGGGGATGAAGTGACGAAAATGAATGTGCTCCCATTTAACTGCACACCTGGTCGCCTGCTCAGCGAGGATGAACATATTATTTCTTTTTAAGCAGTTTGCGGTTCACTTTACTGGGCACCAGGACAGAAAATGTCTCTTGGTACCCTGTGAATAAAACAAATGTAAACGTAACCATTGTTGTCTAATGATAATAGTTTTAGTCTACCTCATAAGTATGGTATTTTTCATATTTGCACTAAGGTCATGCTTTAGCAAAATGTCCTTTTTAGGAACATTCAAAAAGAAAAAGGAAAATATTCTTATAATAAAAGTTTTACAGAGCATAGCCGCTAATGCTGTTTTTTATATCATCTTTTTTTTCTTTATCTTTGATTTTCATGCATGTATCTCATCTCATCTTATCCCAGATTATTTACAATATGTACAAACCGTACTTATTAAGCATCCAAACAAAACTATACAAATATTCAGATTTCGACATCCTATTTTGCCCCCTCTAGAATGAATAAAATAATTTATTTCTAAAATACAGTCCTGTTCGGATAAATGTGTTTAACCTCACATACTTTTCAGTTCCACTTTCTTTATGTACAGAAACCGTAAGCGCTCAGTCCTCAAAAATATGGATTTTTTTTCCAACCCCCTGTTGAAAGGGTTAGCCCAGGGGCCCTTCAGAGTATCTCTAAAATATCAAGGCAATGTCTGTATAGAGCCAAGGATGGTCATTTATCCCAAATAAAAGCATCATATTTATCATCATCATCAAGTGACTGCCAGTATATATAATGTAAAGGTCCATAATAAATCGCCTTATGGGATCATAATTATTTTTAGTACATTCATTGGGAGATAAAAGATTAATTCATAAATACCATCAGAGTTTTTTGTCATTGACATAATGGTTTGCACTGATTTGAGCAGGTCAACTTTGTGTACAGATGTATTTTTTTTCTTCACCTCCCTCTGTAAATTACTGTACTGTTCATAATATGATGAAGGGCAGCTTTATATTAGGGGGTTCATTTTACCAAGCACTTTTTTCCACCATTTTGTTCTTGTGCATCTGAAATATTTCTTGTCAAACTAATAATTGTACTACAGTTTCAGTCACGTCCTGTTAAGGTTCTGCATCTATTCCGTATTTTCCCCACACGGTTCTTTGTCTTCATCTGTGACCCTCTGAAGAGTCGCACTGTTCCAAACAACCTATCCTTTCGAAATGCGCCTCAAAAATAAGAAACCAAATCCATGAAAAAGTGCAAAAAATGCCACGAAGCAATGTTCTTCCTCCAATTCTATCCTGGCTTTGAGGTTTTTTTTTAAATTCACTTTTAAAGTCAGCTCTTTCTCTTATAAAAGAAAGACAAAAAAAAGGAGGGAAGGAAAAAAGGTTGAGATAGTAAAACGTGGTGTTGTATAATAGCAGAAGTCTGTAGTTCTGTATAGAGTCGTACTTTTCCCACTTTCTTTCTTTTTTTTTCCTCTTGTAAAACATCTGGTTAAAACAGAAAAGCAAAACACAGGGAAAGAAGTCTGGAGATGGACGTCACATAGTGAGGGGACTCTTCTTGATATTCTCATGTTCCTTGGCCTTTCTCAATTCTTTCACTCTGTAAAAAATAGATAGCAGATTAAATTGGACAAGGCAGAATAAGCAGTGTTACATATTAATATAAGAAAAGACATGTCCGACATGGCACTCATGGCACTGAGGGGAACTTGTATTGTGAACCGCTACTACTACTAAAATAATTATACATACAGACTTACAATTATCTCATTTTTACAACTAAGCATTTAAGTGCCCTTGCTCAGGGGCTCGAATGTGGCAAAATAGTGGTGCTAGCAACCAAACTCTAATCTTTTAATTAGCAGTCCAACACCTCACCTGCTGTGCTAACAATGTGTTATACTGGAACTTACAAAGGTGGGGAGTTTTTTTCCAGAACCACCAAGCTGCCTCTGATGGGGCCCCTTGGCAAGACTCTAGATAATAGCATCTGCCATAAAAGTGAACAAAATAGTACTCTATTATGTGCCGTATTCAAGTCAGGCAATCTTTTGGAGCTTGCCCTATTTTCTTATGATATATGGGACAAACTTAAAATAGTCTGCATGTTTCATTTAATTCAAACATCCGATGCGAAAGTCCTAAATTTTAACCCTCAATTCAGAGCAAGATAAAGCTATTGAAGCTACTCAGACTGGAGCTTATAGCCAAATCTCTTTGGGTCTTTAAAATATACTGCATAATTTAAACTTTGGGCTCAGCTCAGAGAAGTTCCGCTGATATTGTTAGCTGATTTTTGAAAGTATATCCAGAAAGAGTAAGAAAGAGCGGGAGAGCAAGAAAGAGAGAGAGAGAGAGAGAAAGAGACTTCCCACCGGTACACACTTTAATAACACTTTATGTTGTTCACAAAAAAATCAAATACAGATACTAGCCAGACAGCTAGCGTATCACAGAGGAGATACTTCATGCCCCTTGATAATGACACATCACTCTCAGCATGCCTGTCAGAAAGCAAGGCCTATAATCATCCCATCATGCAACACAGGTAACAATCGAATGGTTTTTATACAACCCTTCATTATAGCATCACAGAGAAGAAAGCAGTCACATTTCTAAAATGGGTGCTTATTTTTGGTTAGTTGTTCTTATTCTGAACCCGACGGTCCGTCTGTGCTTCCAGTCGGTAGCTGTCATGCAAGCAGGCATCAAGCAACAGTGATAAGGGAAGGAGGGACAGAGGATAAAAAAGGGAGACCAGAAAAAGAATGGCAGAGTGAGATTATATTTAGATAAATCAAAGAAAGATGTAGGAAAGAGTGAAATAAGAAGTAGAGAGAATAAGAAAGAGAAAGTTAGAGAAAAGAGGGGGGCGGGCTGGGTCATTGAGGCTGCACTCACCCGCTTGAACAGTCTATGGTCCATCAAGGGGCTTCGCATTAACAGCAAAACAACACCACATAGCTATTAGCACATAGTGTGGAATGTAGTATGTGGTAGAGGAAAAGGAAAGAGACCAAATGTTTGCTGTTCAAAGTTGTTTTAATAACCTAACATCATCTAAGACCTATTTTCAGTATGTTCATGTTTCGACAGAAAAAAAAATGTATATGATGTTTCCATTCTCTTATTTATAGATGAATAATTTAACAGACATACAGTCAGGGGTGCATCCTTACAGCTAGTACTGTTAATACTAATAAAATAGATCTCTGGGGGCCATTTAGGTGAGCGGGTCCGAAAAATTGTCCTAAACACGCAAAGCGGAGGTTATAAATAGGGGTTATATACAGTGTTGTGTAAAAATATCAGGCACCTGCACGGAAACTGTTCTCTAAACTGTTTAAAATAGCTTTACGCTTTGTATTGTCTGCCTTTTCATGCAATTTTCTCTCACTGATTTATTTAATATAAATCATAATTGTTTATATAACATGAAATAGAAAATAATTGCTTAATTCTGGGTTTACTTTAACTGCTACACCGAACCATCAAACTGTATAAATGTAATGGCATAAAACAACAGGAAGAGTTCGGATGGCTAAAAGAACAATGACAAATCCAATATTTTATGTAACAACATTTAATCTTTAGTTTAAAGTTTATTTGTGGCCTCAGTTTGTACAGCTTCTCAAGAAATCTGCTACACATTTCTGAAGATTTGTCTGCTGTTTCTCTTTCTTGTGAATTTACTTAATGTTGCATGTTTTTTTTTACTAACATACAAACATATACCAGAATTGGTTATTTTTGTAATCAAAAGACTTTTTACTATTAATAAAAAAACATTTTTACTTTAGCACAATACTGTTCTATTATTATTTATACCTTGATTCATGAACCATTTACCCCTCAAATAAATTGATTCACAAACAGAATATCTAAAAATGCTTTTATTTATGAACTCTTTTTTTTTTTGGTTAGATCGCCAAAATGTGAAAAATGCGTCTAATCAGCTAATCTCATGCCGGTACATCCTAGGCGCTATGGGGCCCGTCATCTTGCTATTGTAAGCTCCAATCCTTCTTTTTTTTTCGTCCGTCAAGGTGAAAGTCGTGTCAGCCAATGTAATTGTTCACTGTCTAAAGGTTTTTTCAATTTAATTTACTATTTATTTATTCATCTTCTATACCCGCTTATTCCCTAACTTGGTTTTCTGGAGCCTATCCAAGCGCACATAGGGCGAGAGCCAGGGGTACACCCTGGACAGATCGCCAGTCCATTGCAGGGCTGCATATAAATAACCACACACACATTTACATTCACATTTACTCCTATGGGCAATTTCGAGTCACCAATCAACCTAATGTACATGTTTTTGGACTGTGGGAGGAAACCAGAGTACCCGGAGTAAACATACGCAAGCACTGGGAGAACGTGCAAACTCTGCACAGAAAGACCCCTTGCCCGGGAATCAAACCCGGGACCTTCTTGCTGTGAGGCGACCGTGCTAACCACTATTCTACTGTGCCGCCCTTACTTAAATTATTTGTCATTTTAATTGTGCTAAACTGATGCGCATACACAAACAACAAATGTCAATGCTGCACCTCCCTTAATGTTAGCACATTTTATTACTATGATAAAAAACCATCTAGACACTAGCTACCTTTACGAAAGGCCTGATATAACATTCTATCACTGTTTGACAATGGAAAGTAACTTAGCTGATTGAATAGCAAAATTACACCAGCATTGTGTCTATTATTGTCTGGTATCCAGTCAAAAGGAATGAGCATGCTGTGTTTGTCAATGTGACAGTAAAGATATTAAAGTGATTTATTTATTTAGCATATTTTTCCTTCTCCCTTCCTGGCTGTGATGTAAAGTGCATGGTGCTGCCGCTGGGGGACAGCATGGCAATAGTAGATTACCTGTGGCGGCAGCGGCGGAGGTATCGCATGATCTTGAGGGCAGCTTGTTCCTGTCTCTTAGTCAGCAAACTGCTTCTGAAACAACAAAGAAGACATTTAGTAGAAAAAGGAACTCCTAAGTAGAAAAAATGACAACTTAGAATGATGATTGGCTAGTGTAACAACGTGTCAGGTTGCAAAAATTGTGTATATTCTCATGTCAGCACTGACTTGTGACTATGTAATCTACTTACACAAATAATTAAATGCAATTGTATCTATATCTAGGTTGCCAAATCTGATCTCTTGACTAATTATGTGATTAACAAACCTTCTTGAGTTGTTAGAGTGTACATTTAGGGCATTTAGGGCAGACACCCCTATTCAGACGATTTAAAGGGTTCAGAGCCCTGCTCAAGTGCTGGGAACCAAGCTTAATCACTGAGCTATCCCTTCAACTGCACTACCCTGCACTACCACTTCCCAAGACATCCTTATCCATGGTGATTTACATTAATCTCTTTTATACAACTGAGCAACTGGGGTTTAAGGTCCTTGCTCTGGGGCCCGAAGGTGGTAACTTGGTGATATAAAAAAATCAAACCTTGATCTTCCAATTACCTTACCTTAACTTAATCACTGTGCTACCACTTTCCTACCACAGATTCCTTATTTTACACATGCCGGTGTGCTACCTCAACATCATCACCAACTTCAATAAAAGGCGTGTTTACCTGAGTTTGTGCTGCACCAGTGCTGAGGTGGCTGTGCGTCTATGAGGCCGAAGCTGCCGGATCTCTCTGTAGCTCCGGTAGTATTGCTGTATCAGCACAGCTGCCCGTCGACTCTGCTTGAACTTTTTCTGCACATGATAACTCCGGAATTTACTCTGGATAAGGATGGCAGCCTGCGTCATCTTCTTGTAAAGTGCATACTGCCACAAAGCAGAAGCATTACAGTCAGTGTGTGTAGAGGATACCGTGAAAAAAAAGATCGTTAGTGGTGTCTAGTGTTGTTTCAGGATGGAGGGGTTACCTTTAATGCTATCCATGTTAGCTTGAAAAAGAACAAAAAATTAGCCTGACATTAGATTAATTGGGCTGGGAAAGATTTGTGATGATGACTAGCATGTGGAATGTTTAAAAGTGGCAGGTACCATTGTATGGAAGAAAGACACTTCATGGCGTGCATTAATTTGTACAGGGTTTTCTTTGTAAGTATATGTGTTAGCAGTCAGTCCGAAAAAAAACCCGTCAGTTACCTGTTTGTATTTTCTGTAACAGCGCTGAATGACAGCAGCTGCTACTTCCTGCTGCTCACGCAGTGGGCGTTCCTGCAGGGAAGCAGAGCAGTAGATTAGAGCTGTGCATGGTCCAGTGCCTGCAGGCTGAGACAGGCACTGTACCACCAACTGAGATAGGGAGAGAGATAGAAAGAAAGGGAGAAAACTGAGAAAGACAGCAAGAGAAAAAAAGAGAAAGCAAGAGAGAGAGAGAGAGAGAGAGAGAGAGAGAGAAAGAGCAGCAGGAGGGAAGCAGGTGTAGAAGGCATGGGGGTGAGGGTTGAGTTAACCATAACTCTGTTTAAACTGCCAGAACTGTCTGAGCAGCATGTGTGTGTGTGTGTGTGTGTGCCAGAAGTCCATGTGTGCAATGGAAACTCATTACAGGCAGCCATGGGAGGCAGCACACTTCACAAACATGCAGATACACAAAAAGAAACACAAAGAGTTTGCAGTGCATACACTTCTATAAGCCAGGACATGCGATAGTTCAACCACCTTCTCATGCTGAAGATCACAACAACCTGAACCTGCTTACAATATGACCTAAAACTACAGACCGAAAGACAGGTTAAAGAAAAGGACCATAATACAGGACTGCCTGTCAAAACCTCACCTATCACTGCCCAACACTGAGATGTCCTGCCTACGGATGTGTACCTTGTACTTGCGGAAAGCGCTCTGTACCAGCCGAGCCGCCTCGTACAGCTCCCTCTGCTCCAGGTCGGTAAGGGTGAGCTGGGATAAATCACGCTCCATCTTGCTGTTGGAAGCGTTGAGGAACTCGGTCCAGTTGGCCGGGGAGGGTAAAGCACCCTTCTCATATGGACCATCAGACAGAGGGGAACCGTCAGGACTCAAAGCTGGGCTGGGGGTAAGGGGTTCACTATATAGAGACCTACACACACGCACACATGTAAACATCAAGATTTAAACAAGGTGTGATAAGTTGTGGGCAATTTATTATTAGGTGCTAACATTTCTTAAGAAACGTCTATTTGTTCTCAAAAGGAAAAGCTACTCTCCAAAGACTTCTCACCTCAGATGGATGATGCTGGGCAGCTGCTCTACATCTCCCAGGTAGGTAGCCAGCCAGCTCATAGTGCTGCTCAGTCCGCTGCTGTCTAGAGGAACAGACTCCACAGCTGAAAAGCTCTCCTTCTTAATGCGCTCTGGTGTTGCCTCAATGATATGTTCCGCAAGTGTCATCATGTTTGCCTGCCAGCAGCAAACAAACATACAAATAAAACGAGACTGGAACCAGTTGTCCCTTTTATGTTCAATATAATTACTGAATATAAATGCTAAGAATAAAGAGGTGGTTTATCATTGTCAAGCCCTCTGCTGGCTGTAAAATGAATTGCAATTGCAATAAACACTGCAATACTGACAAAAATTTTCCATTCCTTCAACCCACCCACCCTTTCATTTAAAACAACTGTCTTATGTGTTGCCTTCAAAAGCAGATTTAAACAGCTGGGTCAGCTGGGAGAGTATCAGGAGACAAAAAAAGGAGGCGCCAGAGTGCCACTTTATAGCAACAAAAGTGTTGGGACACTTGGCTACATGTGTGTGCTATTCCAGATTTAATCACGCCCCTATAATGTCCGCAAACATTTGTCTTAGTAGTCTACACCACTGGTTTAAGTGATTTGCATATAGACAATATAAAATATTTGTTTTTATTGCTACACTCTTTAAAATATCTTGGTAAAGATTCTTGGTTTGTCTGTGTAGAAATCTTCAGCAGTGTTTCCCAATAAACAGGGTTAAATTAAAGCCCCTGGGGTAATCTACAGGATTCTAATGATCGGAAAAAACATTGATGATGTTACACCATTTGCCCCCAACACAATTAGTATAGATCACTTTCCGCATCAGTGTTGCAGCTTCTTCAAGTAATGAATAACCTTTTTAAAATACAAAAAGGTGCCATGGCCACCGATGTTTTTGGAAATTAATGACCTTTGAAAAATAACACACTCTCCCACATACACAAACTTGCCCCACACTCACAAATCAATGCGACTCTAGTGCCACCACTGTGTATGCTCAACGCCACTGCCCTTACTTCCTCCTCCCATCTTCGGTTCCGAGTGACAGAGATGAATGGAATTGGAGGAGCTCTTGGCCCCGAGGGCAGATCAATTGCTGGAGTTTATTATGTGGTGATACAGGTCTGAGGCAGAGTGCATGGCCAGACTGACTCCTCTCTAAAGTCTCCTTATACAAAGTTAAAATGACGGATGATCGGGATAACGCGAGGCATTATTTAAATAAACTTAACCCCATTTTGGAATTTTTGGACCAGTCAAGAGAAAAGAGAAAACTTATTATTTCTTACCTGTAGGTCTTCCATGTGTGAGAGACAGTCCTGGTTCTCCAAGTCTTCTTTATAGGTCAGCAGCTCTGTTTCCACCATTTCTCTGTCTGCCATGGTCATCATGCTAAGATTTTCTCCTCGCTGACGGAGCCTAGCTGCCAGCTTTTCCTTTCCTATGCTGCTTCCTCCGCCTCCTCCTGATACTTTTCTGTACACCTCCCTGGAGCTCCATTTATGTCCCCCTGCGCGAAAAGAGCTCAACCTGGACTGTGAGATAGCACTGGTTTTGGTGCCTTTTGCTGCTGGGTTTTTATCAGCGGCAGGTGTTTCTGCTGAAAGTGTATTTGAGCTGGTGGAAAACTTGTGGAGCTCCAGGTTCAAGGGAGCCGAGACGGCTTTATTCAGGCGTGTCTGAAGCACTTCCGGGTTCGGTTTGTGTTTCTTAGCCGCAGGGATATCTTGCTGACACTCGTTACTGTAGTAGCTGGAGGGCTCTGATCTGGGGCGCCTCAAATCTAGACATTAGGGGAAGCAGAGAAAAAAAATGGTGTGGACCCTATCAGGAGTGGATCATCTTTCAATTAAATTTACTCGCTAAACTCTGCTGTGCTATTAGAGCTAATCTCAGGAAATGGGATGTTAAAATTAGATTGTGCCACAAGTACCGCTTACCAAAGTGCTGCAATAATACATTAGCCACTGTTCTGCTGTTAGGACATTCCAAGGATGCATCCTGTTTAACACACTTAAATCTTTTCCTGCTTTCTGTGTGCATCTGTGGATCATTTTTGGAACTCACCAGGAGTGAGGTTATTAGAGGGGTTGGTGGTAGCGGTGATGGATGCACCACTCTTGTGGCTGTTGGGAGTCATCATGCTGTTGTTGGTCCAGCTGTCAATCCAGCTGTCAGAAGAGCGAGCATCAGAGTTGGAAGAGAAGGTCATGTGGGTAGGGGGAGGCTGCTGTTCCTCTCTCTGTAGCTGCTCCAGACACTCAGCCAGTTTGGTGTGTCCTCGTGAGCGAGCGATGGACAAAGGCAGGCGGCCCAAAGAGTCTGGAATGGTGAGAGCTCTGCGGTCCCACTTGTACAGGACCAAGGCTGCTTCCAGATGACCCAGAGCACAGGCCCACATCTACACCAAAAGAGCAGAATCTATGTTATGTCTATGTAAATCTTAATTTGTATTTGATTTTAAAAGGAAGTGCTAAATTACTATGTGGTATTTATAAATCTCTTTTACCAGGGGTGTACATGAAAAGTGGTCAACGTTAAGTGGGTCCACCTCAAGCTCCAGATCAATGCTGTCAGCGTGTTTGGTGCTGGAACAGTAAAATGTTAAAATGTTGAACAACAGTTATGAATTTTCTCTGTCTAATGCAGGAAACACTACAAATAAACGCATAATACAAAACTAAAACACCACCAGACCATTTTCGTCGCATATTCATCCATCATGTCTGTATAGGCAGACAATAAATAAGCAAACCTTTTTATTTTTATATAATTTTTGAAGAAAACAAGGTTTAAAAGGGTCTGCCAAGAATTGTTTATTGGATATTCAGTTACAATATGGCCAAAACTTCATCCGCTCAATTAATAACCTCCCACTCCTCTTCCTCACACACTTTATCTTGTTTCTAGGTCCGGTTTGAAACTTACCGCCACTTGATGAGGGTTTTGATGAGTGTGGCATAGCCCTGTCCAGCAGCTAGGTGCAGCAGGGTCATTCCCCGGAAGGTTTTAGAGTGGATCAGGTGTTTGGATTTGGCCCAGCATGCACGGTTCATCATCTTCTCGCATACCACTACCACACGGCTCTCAAACGAGCTGCCCGCCTGTCCCTGGCCCGACAGACACTGTCGACACAAAGCATGCATGTTTTACAACCAATTCTATTATAAAATTATCATAAATTGTTAAATGTTGACCGTACTTGAGACTGACTGCTACTGCTGTTTCCTCCATTTCCACCTCCCCCTGCAACTCCTCCTCCTTCCCCTGCTCCTGCTCCACCAGGTGCTCCGTTGCTTTGCTGCTGCTGGCCGGCCATTTCGGCCATCCTGCGCTCCATCTGCTCCAGGCGTTCCAGGATGGACATTCTGAATTGGTTATCTGAAAGACAAAAATGTTTATTTTTAACAACTGGGAGAAACTATAGCCTTCAAGAAGTTTGCTCTAATTTACTCTTGTAAATTAACATAAAGAAATGGTAGTAATGCTTTACCAGGAACCGATGAGCACAAAGCAAAGCCATTAATGTGAACCGCAAAGGTTAAAAGCAGAGGAAGCTTTTCAATTACTTCAATTAAAAAAAAGGATAAGAGCAGCCAATAAAAGTGCAACCTATGCAAGAGAATTTACAGCCAATACAGGCACATACTTTACAATAGTACGAACAAAAGTAAGAACTGTTTATTTAGTAAAACTAGCAAGGAAAACATCCACAGAATACCAAACGCTTTCTTTCGACACTAGCCTTTCTCTTGTTTTTGCCTGTGGCTTCCCCCGTTCTAAAATGAATCAATCACCAGTTTCATTTTGATAGCTGAGAGTTGAATGAATGAATGAATGTTTCTACCTGTCATACCATGTAAACGACACATACAATTTTAATTTGTAAGTCATTAGCTCCAGGCATCCTTGTCTCTAAGATCCTAGTGCTAATCCAAATCATGTTTTAAAAGTTTTGAGAAATTAAGGAAATACTTATAAGAAAGAAACCAATCATGGATGCTGTGTCATTGTTACATTTCCGCAATTAACAAACAGAATAAATTTATACAGAATATTATTAAGATTTTAACACATTTTTTCATTATTACACCATCTGTAACCAAATAGAAAAAAAGGGCACATGAGGCAGCCTGATGTATTCAAACATATGTTAAATCCTAAGTCATCATGGCTCTTCATAAAGGGCATCCTGCTTATCTTCAGATGATAAAAAGGGCATTGATCCAAACTGGCTGCGGTTCACAAACTTATAGGTGGCACCTAATAAACAATGACATATTGCAAGCCAGTAGTGTGCGTGATAGTGGCCTCATGGTGTGTACATACTGCTTCAGCATCTCTCCTTCTGCCAGGAAGCCTGGTTTCTGTAGCAACCTGCTGCTGAGCGGTAACCAAGCGACAGAATCATGCCTGCGCATGGCTTGTGGCAGCGTAACCATCATTATGCGTTTGAATGAGCAAAGCAGGGTGACTGCAAAATACAAAAGTGACTACATATGACACACATGCTGCGTTTTCTAAATGCGGAAACTTTGCAAAACGATGAAATTACTTTTTGAACGAAGCAGCATGTCTGGTTGCTTGGCAGCAGACATATGAAGTGGATTACGTGACAGCGAGGTTATGCAAGGTGTCACTGTTTTTTACATCACGGCACAGAGCCTGATTGGGAAATCGCAATCACTTAAGCTCTGAATCAATCTGGTGATGGAAATGGATTGCTATTCTGGGCACAAGCCGAGGCCATGGCGTTAAGAAACCATTTATTTAACATCTCAGGTGTTCAGACATGCCTGTGTATGTAATTTTATCCCTTTCGTGCTCTACTTACAGACAAGAAAATGAGCATTTCTAGGTGGGTGGAAGGGTCGACTGTGGCATATGTTTATTTGCTTTATATGTAAAACAAAGATATCCATCATCAGGCTTTTAACGAGGGGCGGTGGGGAGAGGGTCTCATTTGGAAGTGTGTGTGGAAAAAAAAATCATAGTTTGAAAAGCAAAAAATAGTGCAGGATAAAGAAGTTGATTTGGTTTTTGTGGTAGGTTGGGGTATAGACTTTGAGGTAAAGGAACGGCATGGCACAAAGATTAAGCTGCGGAACGAAAGAGCGAATCCCAAACAACTGAAAAAATAAAAAAATGAAGAGACAGACAGCATGACCGCCGCACGTAGTAACAGTTTTGACATGTCTTTGTTCAGACCCAATGCTGCAGTCTGCTGCAGTGCAGATGATGTCATCTCCACCTGCTGCTGCGAGTAAGCACGCTCAGAAAGCCACGCACGTCCTCTGCAGTGGGAGAGGGGCTAAGAGGAGGGGCTTATAGCATACGGGGTTGAGGCTTAAATGGTTTCCCCAATCAGAATGCGGACCAGGTTGTGATGTAAGACAGTCCTGTTTTTGTCTAGTATACTACCTCTATCACAGTCTATAATTATTAACAGACAAATATATATTAGTTACTTAAATTTATTTAAATTAGAATTAGTTTTTTTTTATTCTTAATACAGGCTATGCTTCTTACTTTTCAACAAAAATAAGATGCTTACTTTTCATTCGTTTATGAGGTTTTAGAAATAATTGTCCCACATCTATCAACGTCATCAGATATGCCTACTGTACTTATTCTTTTTGTTAATCTTCTATACCTGCTTATTCAGGTCAAGAACACTATCTTCTGATGAATCTCCAAACTTTTATGCTAGCCACCTGCTTCCTTTCAGTGCAAATATTGCTACTTCTCCATTTCCTATGATCCCCGTCGTGTCTGGACTGATGTCGACTGACACATCTTTGGACTCCCAAATTTGAGGCTTTTGCCATCTGCTGCAGTCGCTATGGGTGCACAACCAAAGCACAACTCTCAGCTTTCCGATTTTTGTAGCCTCTTTGAAGGATCTGACTGACTCACGGGATCAACTCATGCTTGGATACAGACACATGATGACCTCAGCCTCTGTAGCCTACTTACTATATAAATTGATTTATTATTGTACGATTGTACTTAATGACAAATAAAAATGTTGTCTCTTTAATTACCTGCCTATTCTGCCTCTGGGCTGCTGTGCAGAGTTATCACACATTATGCTTCAAAGAATAAGTTTCCCAGGACTTTCTATGTGGAGATTATATATTCTCCCAGAGATTGCGTGGGTTTCCTCCCACAGTTTAAAAATATGTACATAAGGTTAATTGGTGATTCTAAATTAGCCATAAGAGCCTGCTTATTCCTTAGTTCCGGGTCACAGGGGTCTGCTGGAGTCTATCCCAATTCTCTAAAAGGGTGGCGGGCAGGAGGGGTACACCCTGGACAGGTTACCAGCTCATCACAGTACAATTTAAAATTACAAATCAACTTCACTGTGCTGCCTTTGTAATAATAATTTAATGCTCTTAATTACAACGCTTGTATATTTGTAAAAGTTTGCATTATGTTTCTTGTTATTACACTCATACTCTAAACTAGAAACTTAGCCTTTAAATAGCTAAGGTGAACACAAGCTAAAATAATCCATGATTCAGTCTACTTCGGTTCGTCGCAAAAAACAGCTGCCACAGAGTTTAGAATATCTGTTTTTTTTGCTGAAAATTGAGACTCAGCATGAAAATGCAAAAATGCAAAAAGCAGGCCCAACACTGGCCTTAACTTCCCTGAAACTTTCTAAAACCTTCTTAACTGTGTGAGTGTGCGGACCCGCATGAACTTGCATGCATGTGTGAGAAGCCATACAGTATACAAAAATTTGGCAATAGTGTCTGAATAGTTAAAACTATATGTTATTGGTTATAAGGGTTCGAGTTCGAGCCCAAGCAAGACTGCCACTGTTGGGCTCCAAGCAAGGCCCTTGAACTTTTACACCAAAGACACTGTATCATGGTTTAGACTCCAACTCCCTGACATGTTGATGTATAAGTAAAGTCCAGACGTCACTGTGCAGTAATGTAATGTAATGTATAGGTCATACATAAAGGCTTCTTCTTCAAATTTGTCAGGCATTGTGTAAAATGAGATGTAATTTTGATTCCCTCTCGCAGCTTTCGCAGTGCCATTGCAGCTTGCTTAAATAGTTACTTGCTTGCTTAGCTCTGAAAATGTTACTGCAGGGCAGAACAAATAAATGTCATTCTGTATAATGGTTTCTGGTTTCTCAAAAATAATCTTGCTTTTGCCATCTTTGAATTGTGCTGTAATGCTGAGCAGTGTGCTTTTATGAGACATTGCTAAAATGGCTGAATCACAGAGATTACTGCTGTATAAACATTGCTACCGATCATTTCTCGAAATACTACCCGGCTGCACACGGTCACACACACACAGGAGTGCAGAGTAAACCTTAGACCTGTGATGGGGGGTAAATGCTGGAGGTGGTCATATAGAGAGCTGATATTTAGGAGGTCCTCCCTGGTGTTTAAACCCACTGTTTGAAACGGGCTGGTATTTAAAAGGAAATCCAGAGCAGGAGGCAGTTCCCCCTTGGTTAAGGCTCCACCAGCTGAGGCAACCATCTGCATTCACCCTCTCATCTTTATCCCTATCTAATTAACACAGCTAATGTTAATTAGATAGGGATAAAGATGCAAAGAGAGAAATCTAGGGAACTTAAACTTAATCAAATAATCAAATAATTGTTTATATTTAAATGAAGATAGTGTCATTTTTTGCAGTGGTTGAATGAACACTGTGGTTTCACATTTTTGTCTATTAACCTCAGGTATAATAAGGAAAGTTGAGCTTATGTTTGCACTAGCAAGTGATTAGGTAGCCATTCTTGCTTTACACAGGCCTATGTGCATGACATAAATCTACATAAAATCAACTGTAGATAAAAAGCTAAACCCACTATTGGGATCCTTTGACCAATGCAGTGGCTTGGATGGTTTAAAGCAAAGTTATTTCAATATGGGTTAAAAAAATCGAATAAAATATGGCATCATACTGAATAAATAATATCAAATCAATTGTAATTGCTATCCACGCACATCTTTCCAGACGGATATTATCACCCAGTCTTTATAGAATTCTAACTCATACACCTAGTTCACATTCAGAGCAAATCTCTATTTCAATTACAAATCCTATCTGTCATTTTCATTCTCTCCAACAGGGAACAAGTGTTACCATACGTAAAACATTACCATATAAAATGTCTCAGGAACAATGATTATTTTATCACTGCTTTGCTGCATTAAATTTAATTTGCATCAAGATCTTCAACACCATCATAATTTTTCCTGTATTTAAGAATTTTATCAGCTTTTGTAATCCTTTGTAACTTTTCTACATGGAAATACTGCTTGGAATGTCCTATATTGTCGCACATAAAGAAATATAAACCATATGCTACAATAAACCATATGATGTGTTGTGCCATAATATATATTGTAATATATGTTTAGGCTGGGTGGCACAGTGGCATAATGGTTATACCGTTCAGGGTTCACCGTCCCGTGACACCAAGCTAGGGAATAAGCAGGTATAAAAGATAAATGAATGAATGTTTAAGCCCCACTGATGGGTTCTTGAGCAAAACCTCTAACCCCTCCTGCTCCAAAGGCGCTTTATCGTAGCTGAACCTGCGCTCTGACCCCAACTTTCCAAGAAAAAAATCTTACTGTGCTGTCAAATATACTTGATAAACATTATAAAAGGACAATTTTCTTGGTGGAGCATTTATAATCTAATCTCAAAAAACATACTGCTTATAATCATTTCTCAATTTTTTTACTGTCAAGCATTAATTCAGTTGCACTGACTTTTTTAATAACATGGATTATACAATTTTTACGACTTAAATGACTAAAACTTATGACTCTACTTGTATGCAAAAAAGATAAACATGTCCTGAAGGAGAATTAGTACATACATATCATTCTTCACAGGGTGAAGTGACGCTTGCAGAAATCACAAATTACAAATAGCTGTCACACTAAAACCTACATCCGATGTAATACAAACTGTTTAAACCTTTATTATACTCACTTTTGGAAGTGCAAATATTATGTTTTCATCAATAAACATAACTTAGTTATATTAAAATGCGAGTAAATACGTTACAATTATGTGGCACATAAGATACCAAAACTGAACACAGAAAAAAAAAGCAATTTCAATGACACACAATATACAATACAGAACGATGTTTCTGCGTAAAATAGAAATGGTATTGTTTTCGGATGTGTGCATGCACAAATGTAATAAATTGCTAAATATACTCCAGTAATAATTAGGTTCCCCACTCCACCGAGGTACAACTAACTTAATCAGACACACACACAATCATTGCAACGATTTACTGCACAGCATTTCCTTCTTTCCTCACATGAACAAAGTAACCCTGCAGGCGGCACTACCCACATAAACTGTCGTGCTGCACAATGGACACAGATACACAGATACACTTATCCCCCTCAGTCCACAGTCTAGACTTTAAAAGTACCTGAAGCAACCACCAGCTTGCAAAGCCGAAACCAAGCAAACACATTACCTCACTCTAACCATTTAGTTTCTACACCGAGCACGGAATATTACTAACAAACTGAAAATCCTTCTCAGCTCTCAGACTTCTCAACAAAGTCTTTAGCTATCTAACCTAGTCTGGGTTAGACAGCTCTCAGAACATGAGATATATATATGTATGTATCTCAGTACATGGGATATATAGTATATGTTTAAACTGCAAAAGTATTTAATTTTAACCAAAATATATTTATGACAAATTATATATGTTTGACAATTTATATATGTTTATAAGTAACTTAAAAATGTATTTAATTTTTCTATTCTATTTAATTTAAAATATATTTAAGGATAAAAACACATATCCAACCTTACAGACTTTATACAAAATCATTGTAACGATCAGTGCGGTAGTCCAGTGGGTAGCATGTCGATATATAAGCTGCTTTGTGCTCCGGTTGTACCAAGTTTATTTGATATTCCAGTTACCTTTCCTATCTGCTCACTACAGGTGAAAAAATGCGAAGAAAAATGGTTTTACGTTGGAATGTATTTAATCGATTTTTTTCATTATATTTCAAAAATATATAAAATATTTATAAGAAAAAGATTATTTGCTTATTCACGGGGGTCTGCTAGAGCCTATCCCAGCACACATAGGGTGAGAGGCAGGGGGTACACCCTGGACAGGTC
>JAOTQW010000015.1:3431390-3441612 GCA_026260075.1 Sisor rabdophorus
AGTCACCATTCAACCTAATGTACATGTTTTTGGACTGTGGGAGGAAACCGGAGTACGTGGAGGAAACCTAGGCAAGAAAGGTGACAACATGCAAACCCCACACAGAAAGATCCCGTACCTGGGACACGAACCTACGACTTTCTTGTTGTGAGGCGACTGTGCCTCCACTATGCCACCGTGCTGCACCCCAAAATGTGTTTATGTTGTTTAAACCTGTTTTATGCGGTTTTATGTTTATTTATTTTTCTTTGTGACTTTTTAGCTTAACCCTATGCACTAAGAAATTAGCATTCACTCAAAAGGCAGACCTTCTACTCATTGAGATTCAAAGCGTTTCTGTTTGAGGCTGAAACCCTGGACCGTCTGTTAAGGAAGGTTAACATTCAGAGGAAACTTTGCATAGTAAGAGGAAGGAAATGTAAAGTAGTTTGCTTTCCTGAAATGAGTAGACATTGAAAAAACTCCCTATATATCAATATAATAATAAAATAAAAATAAAATAAATAAAATAAAATAATAAAATAAAAATAATCTCAAGCATATGTTTCAGTCACAATACAATGAACTAACCTCTGGATAGGACCATTCTGGAGAGTAGTCAGTCACCATAAAGAGCCTTCCTGTGGCCTGCAGCATACCCAGCGTGCCCTGTGCCACAGCTGCCGATACAACATCAGCTACATGCATGTAGGAAAGTGAGCCTGTGTCCCCTGAGGCCCCAGGACCAGCCGTTCCACCAGCTAGACCCTGGGGGCTGCAGCAAGTCTGAAGACAGAGATCGGAAGTGCTGTATCCTGTAACTCTGTTGTTTGCATCCCCTTGGCCCTGCTGCTGGTTTCCACCTGCGGCTGCCTGCCCATCCGTGCCTGATGGTGCAACTAGCTGGTGGGCATAAATTGACCCACCAGAACCTACAGCAGAGACTCCTCCATCTACTGAAATGAAGTCATTGATGAGGTCAGAGAACTGGTTGCCGAAAGAGATATCAAAGTGATCCAGGCTGATTTCCATGCCAGTTCCTCCAGTACTACCAGTTCCGCCTCCACTTAGACCCTGATGGGTCCCAACTGTATTGTACAGCCCTTGTACCAACCCAGAGCCCTGTAAGAGGGGCTGCAGCTGTTGCTGTCCATTATTGTTGTCACTGGAATTTCCATTTCTAAGCGCCACAGCATCATTACCTATACCATTCTCAGAACCTTGCTGCAGGTAGCGCTCTGATCCTCCGCTGTCTGTGTTGGCCCCTGCACAGGCCTGCAGGTGATCCCCAGGCTTAAGTAAGCCATCTGATCTGGTCTCAGCACCACTGGTCTGACTGGAAGCTGTACTGCCGGTCTGATTGTGGCCGACCACATCCTCGTGCTCTGTCCCAAGGCTAGAGTAACCTCCTGGATACTGTAGTAGTTGAAGAGATCCACTCTGTCCTTGGTTCTCTGTAGCTGAGTTTCCATTGCAGTTTGGTCTGTGCTGGTTTTGATGACTGTGGTGGTGGAGATGGCTGTTTGAACCAGGTGAATCTGTTTTCACCACCTGTAAGCCCATATAGGCCCTTTCATGGGAGCTGTGTTCCAGCAAATGGCTCTTCTGGCCTGAATTTTGCCTGACCTGTTGGTTTTGGGCTGACTGTGGTGTATCTTGTAGAAAGAAACTGGGTGAGTGGCTTTGATGGCCCAGATGAGTGTTAGTCATTGACTGGTCATAACCAACTGATGCATTGGAGGAGAAGTCAGGTTTTGCATCTATGGCACTAAAATCCATTTGCTCTAAAGTGGTGCTGGGACTCAGTCCACCCCCGGAGGGCAGTAGTGAACCTGTTGGGGTTAATGTTAGCGAGTTCTGTGAGCTTGAACCATTGGACATACTACAGCTTACCACAGCACCCATCTGGTAGCCACTCTCCTTGGCCAGCTGCTGTTCAAAAGATGTGTCCTCAGTCTTGATATTCTTGATGATCTCTGCATTAAAGCTGAAGCTAGAGTTGGACATTGGAGAGTGCTGCAGGCCGTTGCTGTTGGCCATGGAGGAGGTACCAGAAGAGTCATTTTCTTGCTTCAGCCCACTGCCTCCATAAGTTTGGCCCTGCTTTGGATTGTTTAAGAAGCAGTCTGGGTCAAAGTTCATAGTGGTTTCCGGCAGCTTGATGTTGCTTGCATCCAGGCTACTTGAGAGAACGAGCTCCTCTGAAACTCCAGCCGCAGATAGCATCGAGAGTCCATCTGAGGCTCCTGGTGTGCCAGCCTCTGTGCCTCCACTGCCTGGAAAGGCGAACTTATGGCTGTCAGAAGTGACAGAGAGCACCAGCCCATGTGGGGTGGCATCAGGGCCCATCAGGTGAGCATTAGCACCTCCTGTCGGGGACATGCTGTAGACTGGATCACTTGGCACCTCTGACATAAAGACACTCTGTGTTAGGCTGTTTATTACTGAGGCAACGTGGCCCATCCCAGTAACAGCCGGACTGTCAGCCATATCGGGGTCAGAGTTTAGACCACTGCTTATGGACACAGGTGAGCTCTGTGTTGTATCCGGTACTTCCACTTGATTGGTAGATGAGACCTCAGTGCTATTCTGGTGCAGCAGTACAGGCTTATGCACTTTTCCATTACGTTTCTCTCGTGAGGTGCCCCCTCCTGTAGCCCCCGTGCCCACTTTTCCTCCAGCATGGCTGTGCTCTGTTTTACCTTCTGACACATCACTGTTCTGCAGCTCGGAGTGACCACTGCTGTAGGTGCCAGTGCGAGGGTCCACTTTAGGAGAGATGATACGATGTTTAGCACTGTTACACTTATGGTGCACGCTGCTCCCTGCACCTGACATAAAAAGGAGGTTTTAAATTGCAATGTTGAGTTACGTCCATAGAAATAAGAGATCTTAAAGCCTTTTTAGTTCTAGATAGCATCATATCAAACGTAAGAAATTACATAAGAAGTTTGCTAGCGATACATTTAATAAGTAATGAAGTAATTAAGTAATTTTTAGATACAAATGATTGACAACAATTAATAACAGGAATATTTATCAAACTTTTGATAGTCAACTTAAAAAAAAAAAAATCTATCCCCTGAAAGCGAAATTTATACTCTCCCCTTAATAAAGATATAATCAATCAATGTATTTTTTAACATTATTAATTAATCTAATAGTGCAAATTACATAAAACCTGCTTATTTTTATCACATGTATTATATACCTGTCTTTCTCTCACCTGTGTCTGGCTTCTGTCTCTTACCGAGCGTGCCAGTGCAGAGGCAGTTGTGAGTCCTGGGAGGAGGTTTTGTCTGATGGCTGTCTAGTATCTGCTGCACTAGCTGCTCCACAGAGAAACCAGAGCTGTTGTTTCCATTGCTGCAAGTCCATTTGATGCCATGAACTTTAGAGGAAGAGAGGAAACATAGTTATCAGCTGATGTACAGTGCACATACTTTTGCTTTTTAGGTCCCTGGATATTCAGTAGTTAGTATGTGGGGCAAGTAATGTGTCCCAAACACAATATAGCAAATACTTTATGCCTAGATTTTGAAGTATGCATGCGATGTTCACTTTACAATCCCATGAGGCCGCGAGAGAGGCGACTCATCATATTCTGCAGTGGTGGAAAGCAACGATGCGGCACTTTTCAAGTGTTTTAAGTCGCTTTAATTATTTGAAGTAAAAAAAAACATTTTTTACATTTAACTACACTCCCTTGTAGTTGGAGTGCACTCATTTAACATCATCCAACCTAAACGTAATACAGCTTAACTTAAACTCCAAACCTTTCAAATCAGTAGTTCCGATTATGTAACCTAAACTATATTAGCAATGGCAGATTATCAACTGGTTAAAGACTGTTCCATATTTTTAAATTCAACTCTCAGTACCAGCTAGCTGGCCTACAATGACGTCAGTATTGTTCTGTCCTCTGACTGGATCACATGTACGGAATACGGTACTGTATAGGCAACACAAACTAGCAAAACATCACAATGCCTGATGGAGGAGAAAAAATTTAGTTGGTTTCAGACATACTTCAAAATCTGCTTTTTATGGCAGACCTTTCTGGATAACTTAGACATGAGAAAAGGTTGGTTAACCCTGAAGATAACTAGCTTGTTCCAGACCAGTGCTGCCAGCTGCTAAAACTGACCTTTGAATGTATTATATATTTTATTAAATTTTCAAAATAATTGTTTAATGTTATATTATTATTAGGATATTTATTGATCCTGAACTGCTCCAGATGATGGTTGTGGTGTAGAGAATTGTTTTATTAAATTAGTTTTTATTCTTAACATGTGAAATGTCTCTGTCTGTGGGTTTACTCCGGGTACTCCACTTTCCACAGTCCAATTAAATTGCCCATAAGAGTGGATTTGTGACCTGTCCCGGGTGTACCCTGTCCAGGTTCACCCTGGGATAGGCTCCAGCAGACCCCTGTGATCCCGAGTTAGGGGTAAGGTGGGTATAGAAAATTAATAAATGGATGAATGAACTCTCATGGTTACCCTCTGGTGGCCTGACAGCGTAAGGTTCCACATATTGATGACGCTGTGATTCTACTTTTCCTCAAAAACCTTAAGCATTCGATGTAAAACATTTTAGCTTTGAAGATGCTGAATGACAAAAAAAAACGGAAAGACACGATTCGGAAAAGTACAGCAGCAAGTGTGCACTCTCAATAATCCTCTCTTAGCCTCCTGCACTCAAACAAAAAAAAAATCTCTGGAGCAGAGAATATTTAGAATATCAAACAGTTTGCTGGTGCCTAATATGAGCATGTCTTTCCTTCTTTACCCATCGTTATTCATGGGTGAAGAGCATAAGCGGTGGAAGACAACAGAGGCATACAGAAACTAAGATAAAAGCATGCTGCTGTGTAAATAAGCACCAAAGAAAGTGCAGCAGCTGTCACACACACAGCAAGTGGCTCTGCCCCAACTATTGCCCCCAAACAAGATGCCATAACACATTACACCCATTCTGGGGTAAACTTTCAAACAAATCTGTTAAACTGATCAAAGACTGAATGAGAGGCCATAGGCAGTTCGAGTGAGACACAGCAAGGGTTCAGCCCCATGCAGGGTGAGACTCTCTGCTGAACATTGAAAAGGCCATTAGAAGATAGCTTGCAACACATAACACAGTCATACAAATCCGTCTTAAAAGAATTTCATCAGAGTATTTCTACATACTGTTATTCTTGGCACCTCAGTTCACATGATAAAATAAACAGAATGCAATAATAAAAAGGCACAATACCAAATAGAACACAGTTTCAGTGACAGCAGAAATTGGACGTATGTGACGTCCCTACGTGCGACTGAACTAAGAGAAAAAGGAACTAGCGACCTCGAAACTATAGAATTTTGTTTATATGTTGGTAAAAAGATTTTCAGCGCCTGTTAATACATTTTACACAAATTGTCAGACAGGAAAACATAACTTTTGGTCTCATTTGTCTTCAGTTTCTATCGGCACTTAAACAGAAACACCCAAACAGAAACATCGATCAGTACCAACCAAATAATGCATTTTTAACTAATACAAATATACATCGGACTGAGCTCTAATATGACAGATTTTCTGCACATGGGATTTAAATTATTTTTGCGAATAGAGGATGGCAACCCTATTTGTGTGAAAACAAAGAAAATGAATAACTACATAATGAACTAATGTTTGTTCCTTCCTTCATTCATTTTCTATACTCGCTTATTTGCTAACTCTGAGACACTGGTAAAAGGCAGGAAGGGTAGTTGCCAGACCATCACAGGGTCACCGATACACAATGACACTCACTCCTTTGGGCAATTTAGAATTAGCAATCAACCTAACGCACATGTTTTTGGACTGTGGGAGGAAAACAAAGCACCCGGAGTAAACTCATGCGAGGACATGAAGAACAGGCAAACTCACAGAAAGACCCCTTGTTAGGAAATCGAACCCAGGAACTTGTCACTAACCACTAAGCCACTGTGCCACCTGGACTATGTTCAATAAAAAAAAAGAAAAAAACAAATGATGTATTATTTAGTTTAAATATAATTCAGGGCACAATTACTTTACTGTTAAAATTGTATACATGTATAGGGCATTAATAAAAAACAGATAACAGTATTTCCCCCCTCCCCCTTTTTGTGTTATAACATCGTACATTGTAAACAATTCAGTTAAAGGGTGCCGTTCTGTGCCGTTCTACTTTACAAAGAGAATTTAAATGGAGAATAGTTACAGATATTTCTGTCTACTGGGAAACAGGTGCACCTGTGAATACATCCCCAAACTGCACACTTCCATACACAACAGTGTTTCGCCATCTGTTAAATCTCATTGTACATATTGCTCCTATTCAGAACAATAGCCTGTGGTTTGGGTTGGGATGTGGCCTGTGTCTCACTTGTATGCGATATTGGGCGACTCTCATTTCACATACCAAAAAATCTTCATGTTAATCTTTTTAACGTATAAATCCCTTCCAGGGTGTTTCCATAAGCGTCAGGAATAGTTGTGGGTTAATTCATTACAATGGCTGGATGCTGTAAGTCGAGCTGGGCTGCTTGTGACATTTAATCTTTCGTTGACAGCATCTATTTAAAAAACCCAGCCTTTTAGCCATGTTACACACTAGTGTGTGTTTTTATAAGGATAGAAATAGAAATGGACTGACTTACTAGTTGTTAATAAATAAATTTATCTCAGCAGAAGGGCTACACCCTGGGCAGGTCGCCCGTCCATCAGAGGGTTGCAGATGCTCGCACAATCACCCCTATGGACAATTAAGAATTAACATACATGTTTTTTGACTGTGGGAAGAAACCGGAGTACCCGGAGTAAACCCACACAAGCACACGAAAAGGACCCTGCCTGGAAATCAACCCTGGGCATTTTTGCTGTGAGGCAAAAGTGCTATCCACCATGCTGCAAGGCTAGTTTATCTAAAAAACTAATTTCGTAGTGGTGATTAATGAGATCCTAATACATTCACAAATAATATGGAAAACAATGCAACTTATTATCTCTCACACAGCATTCTGTAAGGCTTGATAGTCACATTGAGATCACATTATGGTGATACTTGGATATTCTATTCCTCCTTTATGAATAGAAGCTGTGTGTGTAACATACTGGGCCGCTCCAGGGACCCTGTTACAATTGTAGGTCTGATGTATAATGTACACATGAATTATGCAAAAATAATACAGTGTACAATTTATCTGGTAAAAATGATCCATACTTGACAGAATGCCGCACATCCACAAATCTACCACTAGGTGGTATTGCTGCTCTTTAGCTGTGTTTATTTTGGTGGTCTGAGACCAGTGTACTAAACAGCAGCCCTGTTCCTGGTGTGAAAGTTTAGCAAGGCGAATATGAGACGTTTCAACCTTTACTAATGCTCACAGGTTTTTCGAAAGTTAATGACTTAATGCATTACTTCTAATTATTAAATGCAGATCAGACAGCAGGTGTAATAAACAACTTTGTTTATGAGTCTGTCCGGAAGTCAGGGGGGGCATTTAATTGATTGCCACATAAGGTGATGGCAGCATGTGTGTGCGATTAGAATGCCGTCTGCATTCACCCAGCTGTCTGCCTCCAAAAGTGCTGACAGCAAAGAGGAGGGATCATAGATTCATTACGCTACCGACCCTTCCCCGTTCTAGAGATATTCGTCGGGCACAAAGACGTGTCCTTACAACGGTCCAGGTAAACGCCACCATACAGCTGCTGTTTCTGCTTTGGCTCAATTACAGATGTGTCCTCAGATGCACTTTATGACCTAAGCCATTTTTTAACAAACACCCACATGTACCAACAAATGTCCTGTAAAATTCTTTATGAGGAGACTTCAGTGGGAAGCATATGTGTGAAGGATTTCTTGTGAGTCAGACACAGTCTTCCGCCTACACACTCGCATCAATCAATAACATTGCTGCCCTCCTCCACTGAATTCCAGGAAGTCAGTGCATGCTCACTTCGATGTGTTAGCCAAACAAAAGTGGATGCCCAGACGAGGGGCACTCCCAGACCATAGCATGCACTGGTGCTATGGAATACAAAAGTTAGATGTTCTTTGGGTTGCTAGCAAACCGTTAGCAAATTTTTCCCAAACTAACAGGGCATCAAGCTCTTAAGATACATAGTAAACAAAAACACTTGGATGCAAAGTAAGGGTCTAACTAATCTAGACCTAATACGTCTCAAAGCAATACAAACAGTATATAATTTTACATAAGCAGTTTTCATACAAATAGAAAAATAAATTTAAACCCAAACTTTTAATGTAACCAGGGAAATTGCTAGCAATTATGGGCCTTATAAAATAATTTCTATTAGGACATAGCTATTCCTGTTACTACTGAGGAAAGTGGTAGCACAGTGGCTAGGATGTTGGACTGCTAATTGGTAGAACTGGTTCGATTTGCACCGCTGCCACCACTGGGCCACTGAGCAAGACCACAATTACTGAAGTCTTAGAAAAGAGATAAATGTTCATTGCTTTGGGTAAGAAAATTTGCCAATTGATGTATATGTAAATATAAATGTAATATAAAAAAAACCCCAGAAGGCCTCTAAAATGCATGGGCCCCTAGAAATGCCCTAACTTTGCACCTTATCTGCATCCCTGCTTGTAACTAAGATATTAGCAAAGGAATTACAGTACAATACATATGGCAATACAATATATTTCATCATAACACATATTTTAATCCATTGCGATACTAAAAAATGTTAAATAAATAGCTGAAGAAATACAAATCTGCTTGCTTTTGAGACAACGGCCGTATGTATCAATGACAACTACAGGAGTGGATGAGGAAGTAATTTGACATGCACTGAGGGTTTTAATTCAATATTAACATAGATGTAAATCGGTTTCTAAGCATGATTTGTTATTATGTATCGATACCCGAGATTAGAATATTGATGCAGTTTCGAGAAAAAAACATTGTGATCATTAAATGTATCAATATTTTTACACAGACCCATTTGTAACAACTAGTCAAGTACCTTAAAGTTACATTTAACCCTAGTACTTTATTAATTAATAATTTAAAGAAGTGTTGGAGCATTGCCTAAATATTAGACTGAGTTCAGGTCCCTGTCACTGCTGGTACTCTAAACAAGGCCCTTAACCCCTCAATTGTTCAGATGTATGTAGAAAAAATGTCAGCTGCTCTGGAGAAAAGGGCGCCTGTTAAATGCTGTGAATGTAGTGAACTTCAGTGTATTATTAAAAAAAGATAAAGGAGTACAAAATTAAACAAAACCATTTAATAGATGTCTTTATATTAAAGAATCACTACAATACTAATACTTTGCATGAAAACATGTACGAAGGGAGACTGGTTACTCTAAATAAAACCTAGGAGATGGAATGTATTTGTGCCCTACTCCTGGTATTCCCAGGAAACTCACCCTTACAATGACCAGGTTACTTAGCTCACTAAAGATTAACAGATGAATTTCTCTACTCTGGCGGTCGGTAAACCTGAGTGCTCTCTTTGGTTACAGGTGAAGGACAAGAGCGAGAGAATACTTACACATTGGTTTTAGCTGCCCAACCAGCTCCTCCTTGGTCCATTTGGCCCATTCCTTCTTGTCCGTGTTGATGGAGCACAGGATGGGGCCACATGGTTTCCCACAGTCCTCTATAGCAGGCACGTTTAAGTAGTGCACCAATACTATGTCTGGATTCTATAAAAAAAAAGACATTGGAAAGGGTTTTGAAACACACATGGTGGAGAGGTATCAAGCAAGACTGACCAAGTGAAAAATCTTTATTTGTATGTTATCCCCCCCCCCTTAGCTGTAAAGATCCCCTCTGGCTTCCTCTAATGAGGTCGTATTCACCTTCACAAAAAGGGCGACACACTCCACTGCGTCCTCGTATTTATGGAGCCTTAGCATAGCTACGTGAGGCCAGTAAGTGTAAGCTGGATAAATTTTTTTCAATTGGCAGCTCATGAATAACAAATGCATTCTGAACAAGTATCCAGCTCTTGTGAATAACATCAATTCAGTAGCGTAATCATAGCTTTGCTATATGGCCGCGTTAAAAACTAGCATTTAAAAAAAAATACCAACTGTTCCACAGTGACAGCCTGATTTTATTCATTACCAACACACCAGCGCAAAACAATAAAACAAGTATATAAAAATTAGAAGCAAATGCCATTTCCAAGCTTTCACACACACACACACACACACACACACACACACACACACACACACACACACA
>JAOTQW010000015.1:3451400-3462474 GCA_026260075.1 Sisor rabdophorus
CTAATGTTGTAGAATATACTGATGGTATAGAATGTTATGATAGTGTAGAATATACAGATGTTGTAGAATATACTGATGGTGTGTAGAATATACTGATGTTGTAGAATATACTGATGTTGTAGATATACTGATGTAGAATATAATGATGGTATAGAATATAATGATGTTGTAGAATATATTGATTGTGTAGAATATAATTCACAGGTTTCACAGTGTATTTCTGTGTGTGTTGGTGTTGTAAAGATTCACAGCATGCTTCTATATTTGCATTGTGTTTGTGTTGTGATGATTTGCAGTGTGTTAACATATTTGCAGCGTGTTCCCAGATTTGTGTTTGCTTTCTGCAGATTTGCAGCTATTTTGGCCACTATAGTTTAGCCAATAAGAACATTATATTAAAACATAATAACATCCAATATGTTGTCAAAGTCATACATTAACTGTTAGTCACTTTGACTACATTGGGCTACAAGGGCAGTAGTGGAGGGCAGTAGACTTTCCTCTTTCTCAATTAAAATAATTGAATGTGAAATTAACCGTAACCGATAAAAACTTATTAAAAAGTTATCGCCCAAGTGTGTGTGTGTGTGTGTGTGTGTGAAAGAGAAAGAGAGTACATGGTGTATGTGCATGTGTGAGAGGTGATTAAGGCCCTGCCCCAGCACTTGCCCTGGCTGTGGCATGGTGATGGATGGTTTAGTGTATCTGTCATTAGGCAGCAGCCTGGCCCCTGGCATCCGAGCATGGCTCTTAAATGTACTCATACCATGCTGTCCCTCAATGCTGCTGTTCATTTCAAGGTCAATTGCCTCGATGTTGCACAGGGCACAAAACTTTCGCATAAAAATCGCCTCTCATTACCGGAAGCCGTTTGTGTGATAGACTGAGTGCTCCTATATATGTGTTTATGGACTAATAGATATTGTAATAATAGATCTAAACCTACAACAAATGTGCTCAAACATACAAATAATAATTATAATTTTAGTATTAATAATTAAATGGCAAATAGTGGAGGTATTACAGGCGGCTACAGACCCACACTCGTACAGTGTGTTTAAAAGCCTACACACCCCTGTTACATTTACTGCATTTGGTTAGACACCCTTATCCAGAGGGACCTCTTTCTCTTATACAACTAGGGAATTGGTGGTTGAGGGCTTTGCTTGAAGGGCCCAGCAGTGGCACAATGAGGAAGATTTCTGACAAATGTGTCAGGTTAAGAGAGCAGCTGCTAAAATGCAAAAAATGCAAAGCAGCAAACAAGTGTCTCCGGAGTGCCAAGATCATCAAGGTGTAGGATTCTCAAGAGTGTTGCAGCTATGCATAAACCTGTCATTCAGCCACCCGTAATCGAAGCTCAGAAGCAGAAACGGCCCCATAGAAGATGAATGAATTGTACTTAATTCATACAATGATGTTTATACAGTGTGATTTTACATTTAGTTATTTGATTTCTGTATCTGAATTATAGAAAAATACATCTTCACTCTAGCGGATTTATCTCTGATTATAGTTTGTGTATTCAAAGCTGCACTCCTCTCTTACAAAATCATCTAATCATTAAAAAATTGTTTTATATTGCAGAAAAATGAAACATTAAATTTAATTAATAAAACAAATTTGAAGTTACCTGGAGTGGGATATCTCTGTATGCTGTAACATTAGACATCATAAATAAAACACACTTAAACGTTTAAGACTTTACTGACAATTTAACAAATTATACTTCTATTTGACCCAAGTACATTTGCGCTTTAGAAATACTTGTGCCTTAGAAATACTTGCTGTATTGTCCTTGGTCCAGAGAGTGAGGATGGACTAAGAAAAAAAAAGGCATGGTGTGCAGAGGTTTAAAGGAACAGAACAGGAAGCAGCGGGTGTACAAGGCAGTGGGCTTCTGAAGAAACCAGAGGCTGAGGCTTGTGATGTTTAATTCAAAAGCATGTAATCAGTCCGGTTGAGCCGAGCTTTAAATAAAACAACATCTATAGGCAACACTGCCCAGTGCTGAAGATTCAGGGGTAAAATTTGTGTCAAGAGCAAAAAATCTCAGCTCAGCACCGGTAAATGTAGCAGTGAAGAATCAAAAGCAAAGTGATTTACTGACGGCTGAAGAGTCAAAGAAGAATCTGGAAGACGTGGATCTCAGATCGGTCCGGTGATGAGGTAGGGAATAGGAGTGTTGAGGGAGTTTAGATTATAACAAAAAGGTAGATGGAAAAATAGCTTAACTTTGATTTTTCAGAAGCCGAAGAGGAACTAGGTCTACACCGAGTTTATTTAAAAGCCAGGGGAAAAGTGTATCTCAAGTCAGCAAACTAAAGTGATGGAGCAAAACGTGTCAGCTTTACTCAACTGTCTGATGAGAAATGAAACTTTAAAGTATACAAACTTGAATTCATGGTTCAATTCAATTTCAGTTTCTCAAAGCAGCTTTACAGAACACAAGCAACAATACTGGGGTGGGGAAAAAATGTAATGCTGCGATGCATTGTGATTCTTTTTTGAACAATTCCTGAATTGAAGTTCAGAAGCGATTTGAAATTCGAATACGATTTTTAAAAAATCTTTATGAAAAATTTAGTAACTGTGGAAGGTAACCAGCGTACCCAGAGGGAACCCATGCAACCGCAGGGAGAACGTTAAAACTCTGCATAGAAAGACCCGGGAAAAGTCTCTGCATAGAAAGACTCTGCATAGAAAGAACCCATGAAGATCTTACATTTACAGCATTTGGCAGATGCCCTTATACAGAGCGACTTACAACTGAGCAGTTGGGGGTTAAGAGCCTTGCTTAGAAGCCCACAGTGGTGGCTCGGTGGTTCTGGGAATAAAACTCTGGTCTTTCTGGTATCAGACCAACACCTTAACCACTAGGCCACACCTTCACCACTTCACCCCTTGTTGCTGTGAGGTAAACATGCTAACCACTACAATAACGTGCCACTCAAAGTTGTTATAATAATGCATATTTCATTCCAGTTCATCCTAAATGTGACTTTGTTAACAGAAAAAGAAAATAAATGAAACCCAATCATTTTTTTTTAAAAGATGGATGATATAATCATATAGAAATTTAAAGAAAAAAAAATCTGTTAAAAATGTAAAGAGGTAATAATGCATCCTTAGTAAGAAAGGCTGGGGCCATTGAGGCAAGGAAAACTCCCGTAGATAGAAGGAGGAAGAAATTACAAGAAGAACCAGATTTGAAAGGAACCCGTCCTCGCTGTTCTAAATGTCTAAGTGTTGAGTGGATTTACTTTATTTATAATTGTCCAATCAAAATATTTGACCTGAAGGCTGGGCGGCGCGGTGGCGTCGAAGTTAGCATGACACCTCACAATAAGAAGGTCATGGGTTTGATTCCCGGGTCTCTCTGTACAGAGTTTCCATGTTTTCCCTGCGCTTGCATGGACTGTTGACCTGTCCAGGTTGTAACCCTGTCTTTCACCTTATGTGCGCTGGGATAGGCTCCAGGTGACCCCTGAGCTGGGGAATAGGCAGGTATAGAAGATGAATGAATGAATAAAGAGTTTAGTAAATTTAAATTTAAAAAAGCAAAGTATTTTTGCTGAAATGCCAGAATATCTGCTGATGTTACTTAAGAAGTCAAAATTTACCTTGCTAAAATGTCATAGGTAAACTTCATCTGTGCTTTAGTTTTTTTTTCATTTTTTTGTATTTGGACCGAGTGTCTGTGTGTGTGTGTGTGTGTGTGTATGTGGGAACAGACAGTCCGTGTCATCAGTCTTCAGTGGTGTCCTTGGTGGAGATGCTAGTTCTGATCCTGATGTTAAGTGAATTTCAACAGAGTTTGTTAAAGTACACAGCAATGTCACCTAGCTAATACCCTCCCCTATCTGAAACATTAGCTCTGATAGAGACCACCTGTGTGTCGCTTCGTTTCTGACAGGTAGACAGATGAAGCTGAAACATGACACAGTTAAACATGCTAATCGTCCTCTACCAGGGGCAAAATCGGCTTTTTGTGAGGTCACATTAAAAAAAATGGATATCAAAGGCAGGCAATCTCACCTAATGTTAATGTTACACTAAAGTGTAATCGTGAAAATGGCTAATCAGGCTATGCTAAAGCTTTCGCATTAACTTATAAGCCAACATTCACTGGAGACAGATGTAGGACTCGGTTGCCTAGCGACTAGCAGCTTAGCTTTGGCCTCAGAAAGAGTCAGAGGTAAAGGTTGAGTAGAGAACTTAGCGAATGAGGGAGAAATGGGAAAGAAAGAAGAATGCAAAAAGGGTCTTCCTTTTAATTTCTAGAACCCAAAAAAATAAAACAAACTCATCACCGGCGCTGACATTTAGTTAGCTGCTACTCGTTACAGCTAATGTCAATTAGAGGACGCATGAGAGAGGACAGACTAGAGAAGCCAAGAAGGGGTCACAGGCGTAAATGTGAGGTAGAATATCATTTCCTTGATGTTAAGCTGAGTGAACAGTAAATGATCACATTTTCGATTTTCCTGTCAAAGACAGAAATTTGTGAGATCTATAAAAATAAACGTAAAAATGTCCAGATCGAAGACAAGATGGTGGGAATGTTGGATTAAATGTGAGCAGTTCAGAAACCTCCCGGGAGCCAGGCTTTGATCTGTTCTAGCCCATACCATAAAAAAACTTAGTGATTAGCACTGGTCGCCTCACAACAAGAAGGTCCTGGGTTCAATTCTCGGGGATGGAGTGTTTTGTTGTAATAGGAGTAAATCTGATTTGTTTGTCTGTATCTGGCCCTGCGATGGACTTGCCTCTTGCCCAGACTAACCAGAGTAAATCCACACAAGCGCATGCAAACACATGCAAACACCGCACAAAAAGACCCCTTGCCCAGAGATGGAACCCGCAACCTTTTTGCTGTGAGCCAACCGTGCGAACCACTACGTCACTGTGCCGCCCTTACTTTAATAATAAAAATTCAAAATAACAAGGGCGGTGTGGTGGTGTAGTGGTTAGCACATTGCCTCTCAGCAAGAGGGTTGCGGGTTCAATTCCCAGGTCTATGCATGTTCTGCCCACGCTTGTGTGGGTTCCTACTGTTTCCTCCCACAGTCCAAAAACATGTATATTAGGTTGATTGGTAATTCTAAATTGCCCATAGGAGTGAGTGTGTTTGTTTGTCTATGTGTGGCCCTGCAATGGACTGGTAGAAGTTGTTAATTAAGTTAAAATATTATAGACATGAAATTTTTGAGTATCATCTATGTGTAGCCCTGCGATGGACTGGCGACCTGTCCATGGTGTACCCCTGCTTTTCGCCCTATGTACTGGAATAGGCTTCAGCAGACCACCGTGACCACTAGTTAGAGAATAAGCAGGTATAAAAGATGAATGAATGAATTATTCATTTAAAAAATTTGGGCCAGAATATTTTTTTTTGTATTGAAGACAATTTGATATTTTTAAACTGAGTTTTAAATGGAACATATTTTTAAGATGTAGGCCAAGAAACAAGAACAACAAGAGGCTGTTTGCAAAATAACAAGCACAGCTTTGAATGTATCTCGACACAGTCACTGCACGACTCTCTCTCTCTTTCTCTCTTTCTTTGTGTGTGTGTCTCTCTCTCTTTCTATTTCTTTTCATCCACAGTGTCTGATTTCTGTCTGTACAAATAAGTGCACAAACAACATAAATGAAAAGATCAGCTTTATTTTGTCTCTATTCATGGGAAAAAGTGTGTGTTTCCCTGAACCAAATTGTTGAGACTTCTGATTGTTGGAGATTTGTGTAATTCAAGAAAAAATGACTGCACTTTGATTGTGTGACGTGAGCACCGATATGTCGATGTGTGATGACAAAAAACAACCAGTCTTTATAAGTGTTCAGAAGCTTATGCATTCATTTATTCATTTTCTATACCCGCCTATCCTCAGGGTCACAGCGGTCTGCTGGAGCCTATCCCAGAGCACATAGGGCAAAAGGCCGAGGTGCACCCTGGACAGCTTGCCAACTCTTTGCAGGCCCCCACATAGACAAAGCTTACATGTTTTCACTAAATACATACTCTGAAAATTGTATCTGTACACAATGTATATTTAAGTGTACTCATCTATTCATTTTTATTATTTTCTCTCTTGTTCTCTGTTTTTGAAAGTAAATATTAGTCAGTGTTCTCAGTGCCCAAAGAAATTGGTGACCTTTGGCACATGGATTCTGATATATTACCAGAACAGTTTCTGGCCTCTTTCCTATGTGGGAACAAATCAGATATGAATCTCACATGTCCATAAGCGTGTACCATGTAAGCAAAGGCCATACATGGATGAAAAACCACACACACACACACACACACAGACACACACCAAAGTACCCGGAGGAAACCCATGCAAGCATTGAGACAGCTTGCAAACTCCGCACAGAAAGATCCATTGCCTGGGAATCAAACCCGGAACCCTCTTGCTGTGAGGCGACCTGGGAGTTTTAAACACTACACCACTTTCCCATCAACATTCTGGTTTTAAAGCTTAAAGAGTACCTGGCTAAGACTAAAAAAAGACACCACCTTCTCTTACAACTGTTTCTGGATAAAAGCGCAGCTCTTCAGCTCTCTGCTCATCACGTACACTACACGGTTAGCATTAGACAAAGCCCATTAGTATTTCTGTGAAAACAAGCCTTAGCAAAGCTCATATCTTTAGCAGCCAGCTGCCTGAGAAAATCTTTTTCAGCTAAAAGCCGGGCCTGGACAAAGACGGAGACCGTGCATGCCTTCTGCTGCGTAATAACAAATTAATTGAGACCATTAATGAGGAATTAATCATTAGGGCAAAAGGTGCTGAGGTGGCACTTTTGCACGAGTGCTGCTGCTAGTGATGTTCACATTTAAAAAGTTGGAGCTGCTGTTAAAGAGAATGACGTGAGAACAGCGTGACATATAAGAAATTCTGTGTTCAACTGCGGGTCACTTATACAACGTTGTGTCATACATATACAATATACTTTGTTAATTGGCTTGCATGACTGCTAACACTGTGTTTGCACCACATGGTAATTGAATTATTTGTGCGAGTAGTCAAAGCGAAGACGTAAATAGACAAAACACGTGAACATAGACATAACACGTCAACACCTGTGACATGTTTGCATTTGCTGCCAATATCTTATATTCACCCCTTCACAAAGAAAGGCATGTATTTTGCATTGTTTGCTACATCCTATGTGAATTTGCTCATACAGAGTATCTTTGCTTACAAGTTTAATTTGTTCAGTGCTCCTAACCCAAATTACTCAGATGTCAAATCAATTTTCCCCACTGAAATGAAGTAAAATTCCATGAAACCGTTCAGGATCCCCCAAAAACACTACATTGTTTTTGCAACATGATTTAAGTATTAAAATGCAATAAAATGGTTTATTAACTATAACGTACAGTTATAGTTATACAGTTTATTAACTATAACATGCACTTGCTAAGCCTCATGACCGACTAGATATCAAGTGAGACAGCAGGATGCTGGGTGGATATTACCCAACTATTCTGAAGCTGCCTTATTACCCGAATTTTAGTTTGCAACTCAAAGCAAAAGAATTTGCCCCGAGCGAGGACTCGTATCTTGAAAAACTTGTTATTTGGGATACTTGTGAATCAAGGTATCACTGTATTCATTTTTATATTTACAACATTTGGCCTTAATTCCAAAAGATTCACATTCACCTCTCTTACAGCTAAGCAATTGGCGGTTAAGGGTATTGTGGTGGTTTTGGGAACCAAACCACAATCTTCCAATTAGCAGTCCAACACCTTAATCGGCAGTCCAACATGTCTTTGCTTTGACGTTGTCACATGACTATGTATGTAAACTATTCGCACTAATAATTACATTTGCGCTTGTATTACAACAGCAGGATAAAATAAGAGCAACAATCAAACCTAAGATTTCAATAAAAATGCTGAGGAAGATGCGATTATTGCCTGAGTTAATCTCAAGGGGAATCGTGATACCAGACTTAGAGGAAAACGTCTCTGGAGTGAGTCAGCAGAGTAAAAAAATCAGTTCTTAAGTCTCGTTCACAACACAGTGAGGCAAAGCTCTTAGAAGTTGCACTCTGCATTAATCAGACAAACAGCCCACAAATACATTAAGCGCTAAGAAGTGTCAAACAGTCCAAGGTGTCCGACTGAGCAGGCAGGTCACCTGATGAATGAAACATCACACAGCTTTGCACCAAACGCTGGCAAACAACAGGTAACAGCTGAGAAAGACTGGGGCAGAGGAAGAATGTTTTGCTGCAGGGATGATGTGTAGGGATGGTTCTGCGTGGGTTCCTGCGCTGTGCATACACACCGGAATATCAAACCGCATGCAAGGCACAGCCCGGGAAGCCCTGAGCGGCCGCATCACATGACTGTCACGGCTGATCTGATTAAATGTTTATGAGCTCTGCTTAAAGAAAGATTGATCCCGAGCTAAGGTAAATTTGATGTCAGCACTATGTCAAGTCAGTGACACCACAGGGTGTGTGTGGGATTGTGTACCAGAATAATATCAGCATTCCATCATCAGCATCATTGCTAGCCTTTTTTCAGTGGAAAAAACATATAAATGTATGAAAATGTCCGATCTGAGATGATTCGGGATTTAGAGACCGGGCCTGACGCCAGGAAAGCCGATGTCATGAGACCGAGTGAGAACTTTCCACACATCTGTTTGATTAAGTCTATGAACACTGGGTGGACAGGGTGTAAACATAAAATAAATTCCAATGTAATTTGTTACATACATGATTATATTTCATACATAGCACAGGGTCAGCTATGGTCAATGACCTTAAAGCAGGATGGTTACCCAAAGTGGTGAACTTGGCAGTGGTGGGGCTTTTATCCAGGTCTTTCTTGTCGGAGGTGGGTCTATAACCCAGGTCTTTTTGGCCTCCCAATTAACAACTTAGCGTCTTTACCATTTAAGCCACCAATGCCCCCCATGTAGTTTGCTTATCAATGTAGCAAACCCATCAGCTTCATTAATTCGTTCATTCATTCATTCATCTTCTATACTCGCTTATTCCCTAACTCGTAGGGGTCTGCTGGAGCCTATCTCAGCATATCTCTTATAGATAGATAGAGGCAGGGGTACATCCTGGACAGGTCAGCAGTCCATCACAGGGCCACAATTGCCCTTCAGAGAGCAGGAATGTGCTCCAGCAGACCCTCATAATCCCAAAAAAAGCAGGTACAAAAGATGAATGAATACTTTCTTCTGAATATAAACTTTAATTATAGGATAGAGTGAATAAACACAAATAATTTTTTTTCAAAATTAATAATATAATTATAACATATAAGAAAGAGAAAGAGAAACACTCATCCATTCACATTGACTGAGCTCATCTCAAGCCCCAGTTGCTTCTTTTATTCTCTTTTATATGTGCTACAAACAGATGTTTGTGTCCTTACTCTCAATCCCAAACAGAGGCTGTGCTTTATTTATATCATCTCCAATTCACACTGTCCAACCCTAGAATATCAGGGGAGTGATGTCATCAAAAGCTAAGGACATCAAAGTGCTGACTTACAGAGAGGAAGAGAGGAAGAGAGAGAGAGAAAGAGCAAAAGAGAGACAAAATGAGAGCAAGAGTGAGTGAGTGAGTGAGTAAGGTTAGAGAAAGAGAGCAAGAGAGTGAGAGAGAAAGCACGCATAAGAGAGAAAAGGATGAATTAAGGATAAGAAAGACAAAGGATAGAGAGAAAGAAAAATAGAAAAATATAGCGAGAAAGGGGGGAAATTAGAGAGAGCAAGCGAGAGAGAGAGAGGAAGAAAATGAGAACGAAACTGAGAGAAAGAGAAAGAGGGAGGAATGGAAAGGTGGAACTGAGTCCCTAAGCTACAAATCCAAACACACACACAAACACACACACACACACACACAACATCATGATCAATACATGGTCTTAATCAATCACAACAGAGCTATCTCTCCTGCTTTTCCCCTCGGCTCTCTTCTCTAACCTCTCCGCTGCAAAAGAGATAAAGATAAAATAAATTTAAAATAAAATTGAATGAAATTCTGCAGGCGAGGGAAAGAGAGAGAGGGGAAAAAGAGAAAGACAAACAGTCAGACAGACAGACAGACAGACAGAGAAAGAAAGAAAGAAAAAGAAAAAAGCTAAGAAAGAAAGACAAGTTTGGGAGAGATGAAGGTGAAAAGATATGCAGAAGGTAAAATAATGCGAGAGCTCCGACAATGACTTAATGAAATACAATAAAGCCTCACACTCACACAGATCAGGCGGCTCTGCACTGTACCTTTAATTGGCTGAGTGCTGATTTTATGAATTGATAAGATGAGTAAGGGTTTGGCAGAGGGCATTAGAGCGACTGCATTAGGCTGTTATATTACCTGCATCACTAAAGTGTGAATCAGTTCCTATTGAAATAATTAAGGGCCAGAAGAGCAGGCATCAATCTTGAACAGCCACTAAATATGTGTGTGTGTGTGTGTGTGTGTGTGCGTTTGTGCAGAATGGTAGCACAAGAAGAGCGCCTCGCTTCCATTAGCTTTCCTCTGGGGCCTGCAGGCTAAAATGTTTGCATCAATAATACATTCAAAGGATTTATCTAACTTGCAAATGAGCATTCATTTACTGAACCAAGAGGCAGGGAGAAGGGCAGAGAGCGAGGGGCGAAGGGCGTAGGGTAGAACCATGTGTGGATCCGCCTACACATACGCAATAAATCTCACTCTGCAAAACAGCTCATGCTGAAATATCACGGATAACCACACGATTTATCCGCTCTGCACTTTGCATTGGAGAGAAAAAAAACAAGATACAACAGAGGTTGTCTCAACAGCATTTGTTAGAGAGAATTTATAGACGTATAGAAAAGTGGGTGTGTAACACAGGAAGGGCTGGTGCGGGAGTGGAGAACAAACAAACTAAAAAAAACCCCATATTATCAATACTGCTAGCTAAAAGTTAAAAAATTGAGTTCAATGTGAGTTCAATATTAAGTAATTAGGACACTCATTCAAATGATTTAGATATACATGTTGTAATACAAGGGCGGTGCGGTGGCGCAGTGGTTAGCACCGTCGCCTCACAACAAGAAGGTCC
>JAOTQW010000015.1:3512217-3523007 GCA_026260075.1 Sisor rabdophorus
ATAAACTGTGTGTTTCTGTATTTGTAGTATAAACTGTGTGTTTCTGTATTTGTAGTATAAACTGTGTGTTTCTGTATTTGTAGCATAAGGAACCACATATGGATCTGGTGGTCAGGTAACCACAAACGTTTGGCAATATAGTGTATTCTGTTGTTTGTTAAGTCTTCTTAGAATTGTAAGCGTTTTTGCAAGTTTGATGACAATTTTTTTTATTTGGTTCGCTAAAATGGATTTTTGAAAAATAGCTTGGATGTGTATGTTGCTGTAGCTTAGCTTGCTGTATTTCCTGATAGATAGGTGATGCTTCAGCTTCAGAGTAGTGAGTAACTGATATATCTCACTATATCTTGCCCAACACTGCATATTTTACCAAGCGGCGGCTTTAGTATTTGGCATTCAGCCTTTTTAAAATATAAATTAAGACTTTCAGAAACAAAACATTAAAATTACATGGAAAAATAATCAATCTGTGGAATCTAATATGAAGTTTTTTCAAATATTAAATGGAGTTTAATCCATAGCTCCAGCCTCACTCTTGTATGTTAAACACGAACACGTTATTTTTCTCAGTTTACACACCGGTAGTAAACCTTCGTACTATGTATTAAGCAAGGTCAAGTGTGTATTACATTGTAGCGTTAGCTAATGGGTCCCAAAGTGCCAAAACAAAAGAGAAATAAACAGAGGCAGGAAAGAAAAAGCGGGAGAGACAGATGTGTGTGTGTGTGTGTGTGTGTGTGAGGCAGAAGAGATGATGTTCTCTCCCATCAGGGTAATGCTCTCTTCTATATCTGTCCCATGGGAGTACAGCCCTCCAGCATCATTAACATCCACCCACCAGTGCTTCTAACTAGCTGTCCTCTCACAGAGACACACACGTCCAGACATATGGGAACACGCACTCGCACACACACACAAACACACACACACACACACACACAAAGCTTCTGCATTTGAATGTTTGAATGATGCAGTGACAGAAGGTTGTGTATCAGAGCTGCCATGAGCTATGTGTATCAGAGCTGCCATGTTCCACGCCCCTCCTTATCTGCTAGAAGCTGTCCTGCCTTGCCCCTGCGACCTTGGACCCCATTACATGGAGTGTTTGTTTGGGCTGCGACGCCCTACAGTAAAATATTTCGATGCAGGAGTTTGTACATGCTTGTTCCATTGGTAGTGCGTGAGTATATATATATATGTATGTGTGTGTTTTGTGTGTGTGTGTGTGTGTATTGCTACTATCTCTTGTGCCCTGTGGGTGCAGTGGGCAGACCTCTATTACACACAGAAGAATGGCCACGCTAATGTGTCACTCAAGACATCATTTCCAGTCTACCGTTCAAGTGCATGTGTGGCGTGGAGTAGAAGATCCAGGTTAACAAATCTAAAACAAACAGACGGGATTAAAACCTGCAACATCAACAAACACCACCCCAGAAATGTAATTGCATTTTCAAACTGCTTAAACACGTTTAAATCGCCTTTTTTTGTTTTAAATAAAATCATCAATTGAGACAGGCAACAGTGAGCACAATACCAGTTCAGGAGGAATAGCAGCTTCATCCGGATTGAAGCCGCAAATTGAATTCCATGTTTTGGGAAATGGAGTTAGAAGCAGAAGCTATTTATTTGAGCCAGACCATTTTCTTTTTGCATTTTCTTGCTGTACCAATCAACGAGTGCATGTGGCGTTTGAACTGCCATGTTTTGTTTTTTTTTTTGTCTGCTGATGAAAGGTCGGCGAGAAAACGGGATCCTTTCATTTTGTACCCGGAACAAGGAAGCATAACAAAAAGAAAAAAAATCTGTATATTACAGCAACGGAGACTAGTGGGTATTAGCTGTGTTTAGTGTGATGAGGTAGAAAATAATACAAAAATATCCCTAAAGGTCAAACTCGGGTCAAAGGCAGCCAGAGCGTGGAACTGCCTGTGCGGTAATATAACGGCTGGCGGAACAGATGCTGAACCCAAACAAAGGCTGTGAAAAGAGAGAAAAAAAGGGTGACACCAAAGGACAAGTGTAATGAAACAAAACAGCCTGTGAGTAAAAGTGTGTGTGTGTGTGTGTGCAACCCCACGAGCAAGTGACGCTCTCATAAAGCAAAGAGAAATTAGTGTATTTGATGTGAAACACGGAGCTGTAGCAGATCTCGACAACCGCAGGTGGGTGATAAAGACTAATTGTGTAATTACAGCAAATGTGTTCATAAACAGAACGGAGGGAATCAAATTCTGAGCCGACGGCATGTCACGAAGCTCCACAGTACCTCAGCCTTCAGTGGCAGCCCAGCCTGGACCGCTTTTGCACTCCATAATGGCCAATAAAACCAGTGCTGACTGGCACTGAGAGGCAGACAGAGAATGATCAAATGGCATTGAGCCCACTAGCCGGTCTCTTTGTCTCATCTCGATTCCCTGTATATGTTAAGGTTCGTGTTTATAAACTAGGTGTGTGTGCGTGTGAAGGAAAAAGCCGGTTACACTGTGACTGCTACGATAATAAAAGTCATGCGAGAGGCAGCTGTAAGTGCTGAATGAGCATCACAGCAGGTGAAATAGATGAAAAGAGGAAGGGGAAAAACACAGCAAAGCAAGGAACTGGGGGGAAAAATGAGAGAAAGGTGCCAGGGACGGCATGGGGCGAGAGCCGGCCATAATTACTGCTAATAAAAGCTAATGGAATTTATCCCTCTTGTCAGGTGTTAGATGATGTGATTATGGGCTAGCAGACTGATCGGAAATTGGGTACTGATCCGTTAATCCTTCCATCCTTCAGATCTGCAGACGAGTGGACGGCGGGAGGTAGTGAGGCGAGCGAAAATCTTCTGGAAGAGTGCGAACGTGTGACGAGGCTGATGGAAGGTTGAATTAAATGTGGCCTCCAGAAACACAGTGCGGTATTAAAGAGACACCGATATATTTATGTATTTATATACATCATATAGACAAAATTATCACACCAAAATTTTCTTTAGCGCTTTAATAAAATTACAGTAGACCATGTGTACGTGGGGATTTGTTTATTAAGCAGCGATAGGAGGTCTGTTGTGCAGCACACTTGAGTTGCTGGAGCTCTGTGGTTTTGTGGATGGGATAGGTGTCACAATGGAAAAGTGTTTGGGCCTCTAAGGTCGCATTTACACTGCAGGTCTTGATGCGCAATTCCAATTTTGTGACTATATTCGATTTTTTTTTTCACCCAATTAAATCAACTTTCAAAACTGACCTGTATCTGATATCTAAATCAACACTGTACATGAAAAAACAACCCAAGGTAGACATACTAGCCAGAAAAGAAAGTAAAAACATGCAATAGACGCATCATATTTAAAGGTCGGCAAAACAATGGGCTCATAGGTGGAGAACCCCCCCCCCCCCTGCAGTCTGCAGTCTTTGTTGCAGCCTTGGTGAATGTAGCATTGATTAGTAAGTTATATATCCCTTTTTCTTTTTTCTGATAGTGTGGTCATTTAAAGAGAAAGTCTACAAACAAAACAGATTTTGCTTACAAGTTTTATAAACTATATATTGGGCGGCGCGGTGGTTATCACAGTCGCCTCACAACAAGAATGTCCTGGGTTTGAATTCTGGGCTCGGGGTCTTTCTGTGCGGAGTTTGCATGTTCTTCGGTTTCCTCCCACAGTCCAAAAACGTGCATTAGGTTAATTAGTGATTTGAAATTGCCCATAGGAGTAAATGTAAGAGTGTGTGGTTGTGTGTGTGTGGCCCTGCGATGGACTAGCATCCTGTCCAGGGTATACCCCCCTGCCTCTCCCCCATTGGCGCTGGAATAGGCTCCAGCAGACCCTTGTGACCCCAAAAAGTTCGGGAATAAGCGGGTAAAGACGATGAATGAATGAAGATGATATATATTCGCTTGGTGTCCACCCAAGCTGTCTTCATGCGCCACCAGCACCTATTCGATGACGATTCTGACTTAACCAGAGGGTGCGGTCTCCTTAGTACTAGCCTCATGTTTTTTTTCTGGTGTTACTTCCTGTTTGGCTAGCCGTATAAGCTAGCCTATTGCTTTAGCTCATTAATGTGCATTATCTTTTGCCTGCTGATCCACATGAAATTTACACACATTAATAAAGGGTCTCTCTTCGTCCTCTGCCTCACAATTTTATTCATTCATTCATTCATTCATTCATTCATCAATCTTCTATGCCCGCTTATTCCCTAAATCAAGGTTACACGGTCTGTTGGAGCCTATCCGAGCGCACATAGGGTTTGGGTCACAGAGCCCTGAACAATCCTGCAGGCCATCATATCTGCTCGGGCACCTTAACCTGTACCCCCCATCAGCCTCCGCCAAGGTTTGCTGCCTTACCTTGCCTTCGTATCACAGCTCAGAAGGCAGAAAATGACTGAGTGGGTGCATTTATGTGTGTGTGTGTGTGTGTGTGTGTGTTTCCACACTCTCAGTCTTCAATGTGCTTCAAGGGTTTTGTGGGCTCACTCATCTTGCCCTGATCCTCAGCATTCTGTGTGCATATCAGCTGGAGTGTTTTTGAGTGGGCAGAGTGTGCGTCTGCATGTGTGTGTGTGTTTGTGTGTGTGTGTGTGTGTGTGTGTGTGGAGCTTGCAGATGTGAAGGAGCTCTAGTTATTAGTCAGAAATGCCTGCTCTCTTCCCCTCATCTTCCTCCCCTACCCTTTTTCTCAGCTTTTTCTATCTCAGTGCAGCACCTGCTCGAGCAGCAGATGAGATCAGTTCCCGAGCCAGAGGTGAACCAGGTAGTAGAAAGCGCGTGAGAGAAAGAGAAGCGCGGTGAGCTGATAAGAGGAGCGTGCCGAGCACTCAGTGCACGGGTAAAAGCAAAAATAAATAACAATAAATATTTTTTTGAAAGCGGGAATGTGCTCAACAATGCTGGCCTGTTCACACACAAAACCACTTCCTTGTTCACAGTTTAGCACAGCACACCCTGTACCCAAGAGCATCTCCTGTTTTTAGACAATGAACACATCCAAGCAGTAGCACATCTTTATACGGTGGATGTGTGTGTTTCCAATGTCTGAAGCTTTGGCAAGTGGATTCATAAGAGCCAAGGGTCAAAGGTTACGGCTTTTAATGCTGCTGTGGATTTTTGTGGGTGAACTGAGAACATGACATGAACTAACTATACACAATACTATTACTGTACTTCCGGAACTCACGTTCACCCTTTTTTAAAGGGACAGTCTGTAACTTTTAATAAGTGGTACCTATATATATATATATATATATATATGTTTTGTACAGAAATGAGCAGTGCCTCGAAGCCTGTAAAGGAGCTCATCATCTTTTTCCCTTAGAGGCAGTATGTGAGCGATTTATCTTAAGGCTGTAAGCAAGATTAAAATCCCCTGGCATACTGTCTAAGTCCTGAAATAATTTGAAACTGAGACGCTGTCAAGGTGTAAAAATGCACCAAAACTAAACACACCATCTTTAAGGGTTGGAGGTTAGGCAGTTTTCCAGACACATTTCTTCCCCTATTTCTCTCCAATGTTCTGCAATATACTGTCATGCTTTGCAAAGCTTTCTTAAATGGTGTCCCTGCTCTGTGTTCAAATGGCTGAGAAGCACAAAAAACAAAGATGCGAGACCCCGTATCCCCTTTCCTTTCTCTCAGACAGACCCATACTCGCCCACAGAGTGAGAGCCAGCTATGGCTCCACTCCATCTCCTTCTCTCTTTCGTCTCTTTGCCAGTCCAAGTTCAAAGTGCTGGCTGATCTATATTTTTAGGGTTTCTTGAATATTTCAGGGGCAGTGCTATATTCCTAAAGCACTTTTGCCTCTTAAAGCCAGGAAGGACATGAAAGGTGGCCGCTGCCTGTGCAGCAGTAGCACAAGACATAAACACTCATGTTAAAACAAACGCTTCAGTAGCATACAGCATGGAGGCTCATGTGGCTAATTTAAAGTAGAGAACTACAAACACTCTCCTTTATAACCGAATAAGCGTTCTCCTGACTGAAGAGCAAAGTATCAACAGAAAAATACTAGATACCATAGTTTAGACCCAGGAGTCAGAAGTTAGTGGATTCCATAGTCTGGGCCCAAGAGGCAAACAGTATACACTGAAACTAAGGGTCAGTAGTCACCATAGTCTGGAAAGGTCAGCAGTCAGTTAATAACAGAGCGGGTCATTGGGAACAGTGGTCGGTATATATGATAGTCTGTCAGTCATCAGTAGATGTCAATTTCTAGACAATAGTAAAATAATTTAAAACCAAAGGTTACAAGTCAGTCGATACCAAAACTGGACACTGGGCCATAGAAGACAGTATATCATGTCAAAAGTCAGTAAATGCCATTGTCCTGACCCTAGGGGTCATACCATAGTCGGTAAACGCAATGCAGTGGTCGGTAGATACCATAGTATTCGAATAGCTAATATAAAATAGAAAAATGTTAACACTTTCCATTAGTTAGAAGTTAGTGGATTCCATAGTCTGGACCCAGGAGTCAGGTAAGTAAAAATGTTATAGAAATAGGGGGCAGTAGACACCCTTAGATGCCGAGGTCTGGACCCAACAAATTTTAACCTCCACCTCGGTCCATCTCCAAACAATAAGCAGACACTTCAGTAATCCTGCATCAAAGATTTGCTCCGGTTTTTAAGTTGGTTCCTATTTTTAGCTTTCCGAAATGCAAATCAGCAAAAGATGAAAAGAAAAAAAACCCAGACATAAGGCGATTTCTGTAAAATCATTTTGAAAGGTATTACTGGCACTGAATGAATTTCCTTTAGAAAGTATTGCTGCTTGTGTGCTTTTGAAATAAGAGTCTGAGTTTAGCCTAAAATTCAGCTTATCAACACGAATTGCTTTGTTATTTATTTGCTTGTTTATGGTTTCCACCTTCTTACAGTAAATAATCACTATTTTCATCACAGTTTTCCACTTCAACTTATCACGGCGCAGTGGGGTGGTGGTTAGCACGGTCGCCTCACAGCAAGAAGGTTTTGGTTTTGATTTCTGGGCAAGAGGTCTTTTTATTGTGAAGTGTGCATGTTTATGTACATTAGGTTGAGTGGTGACCCTAAATTGCCCATATGAGTGAGTGTGTGTGGTTGTTTGTCTATGTGTGGCCCTTTAAAGGACTGGCGACGTGTCCAGGGTGTACCCCTGCCTTCCGCCCTATGTGCTTTGGGAAAGGCTGCAGCAGACCCCTATGACCCTGAGTATAATTGGGTATAGAAGGTGAAAAAAATAAACAATTTTATGAATTCGTTCATCTTCCATACCCTCTTATTCCCTAATTCGTGGTCGACGGGGGTCTGCTGAAGCTTATCCCAGCCGTCTTTGGAGGGGCTTTAAGGCAGGAGGGATACACCCTGGCCAGGTCACCAGTCCATCACAGGGCCAAACGCACTCACATTTACTCGTATGGGCACTTTAGAAGCACCAATCATCCTAGCATAAATGTTTAACATAAAGGAAACTGGAGTCCCCAGAGAAAACCATGCAAGAATCAGGGGGAGAACATGCTAACTCTGCATAGGACAAACCTCTTGCCTGCCAATCAAACCTGGTCATTCTTGCTGTGGGGCAACAGTGCTAGGCACTGTTTCCCGGTGCTTCCCCATTTTCTGCCAGTCATCATTAAACTCTTTGGTATGGTGATACGGTGAAATCAACCAAAAACTTCTTCAGGAAGAAGGAAGCGGCTGAGAAACAATAACTGTAAAATATTAGACTATTCTGCTCTCATGGTAAATTTCCAGATGTGCCAAAGAAAGACGTCCTGGCTTTTAAGTACCCGAGGGACAGATGCCCCTTAATGCCCTGTAAACTATACACTCTCGTATTGCAAATCATTTTTCTCAAAACGACCACTTTTTTGGCCAGACAAAATAAGTTATCACTTTCACTTTCAGCTGGTTTCAGAATTTATCACCACTGCAGACATTTTCCTAATTCTTTTACAGCAATTTTCACATTTAGATTTATCATGAGTCACATTTAGCAGTGTAATAGGTGGTTTTCTGATGGCATTCTTTGCTCTGTGGCTTTTTTTTGTATCTATAAAATATTTTACTATTATTGATACTTTTATATTCTTTATATATGGGAAACGGTTATAACATTTGAGTTAGAACATTTGAGTAAGCACTTAAAGAGTCTCAGGGCTTATAAACAATTTTCCTTTGTGACCACTGCACTTAAGAAGTAAAAAAAAAAGTACACAAAGCCATTCAATAAAGTGGACCAACGGCATTTGCTCGGGATTTGTGGTAGACAGACCTAGTGGCAAACCAGTTCCACTACCTGCACGGAAACAAATTGGTACAAATCCAAACAGCCGAAGCTCAGAATGTTCACATGGGCAAATAATATAAACTATAGAATATAACCTAGATTACAAATGTACCGTCCCAAGAAACACAACCATATCCTCATGAAAACAAGCAAAAAGGTTTAGTCTAGGAACCACTGGAAACAGAACAACCACACAACCAACAAAAACCCACCTGAACAACCAACACATCACAAACACTTGGATTCCATCTTATTTTAGATTTTTCCCATTTTTATTGAATTTTTTTAGATTAATCTCCCGGGCTTTGTGCTCCGGGTCATTGTCATGCTGAAACGGAGGTTGGAGTCTCTCAGTTCCAGTAAAGAAATAATGTAACATACGAAAACATTTTAGACAACTCTATGCTTCCATATTTGAAGCAACAGTATGTAGAGGAACCACATCTGGACTGATGGTCTTTTGGCAATAAAGTGTACCTGTAGGGGTATAGCTCTTATATTCCAATAGTCGCCAACGTTCCTAATAGGCTTGGTTGGTAATTTATCCCCATTATTTGGTTTCCATTTACCAGCAATTTATCAACAGTTCCCTGGTTTTAACCTCCCAGTCTAACTGTAAGCAGTGAGCTCCATTGCCATTTAACGCTGCAACATATAGCTCATAAAAAGGGCAACTTTCTCCATTTACCGCTTATTAAGGCTATGCCAGTCTGGTGGTCTGCACTACAAATCAGGTTTGGAGGTGGCTGGCGTGCACTTCTGAGAGATGCCAAGCAGCTGAGGGGCTTTATCGGTCTTTAATCAGGTTGGCAGCGCTTGGGGATGATCAATTCTCCTTGCACGTAGTGTATCTAGTAGGTCCTGCAGGGCCTGTCGACAGCCCCTTTCCCACCTAATGTTACATTTAATGAGCCAATTAGCTGACCATGGTGTGGTAAGCATCATAAATGCTTGTTTACTGCCAATTAATTATTAATTTCATATGTAAAAGTATGAATGAAATTAAAAGAGCTGGGGGAAGCCATTAGCCCCCCGTAGTGGATGCTTATTAGGAGATAGGCATTTCTTTATCTGATGGTGAGAAGAGGCTAATTGCTGGAGAAAGATGAGATATTATCGTTCAACAAATGTAAGATTTGCAATTTAAATAGTCAGTAACAAGACGAGCTTTAAGGTGAGGAGACATCAGTAACAATGCTCAGTTAGCAGACATTCTAAAAAAAAAAACAATGCTCCTAATCTCATACACACACACACACACACACACACACACGACAGGATATGCAAATTGCTCCTTCAGCCCCTGTGTTCGTTTTAATGCCCTTTTGAATAATTTACACCAGGTTGTTTTCACTGGCTCTGCTCTTAAGGAAAATAAAAAAAAAGAACTAAAAGAAAAAAGAATTAAAAGAAAAGGACAGAAGGAAAATAAGTGCATGATACACACTTTCATACATTCATTCATCTTCTTATTCACGCTTATTCACTAATTCGGTGTCACAGGGGTCTGCTGAAGCACACATAGGGCGAGAAGCAGGGATACACCCTTGACCGGTCGCCAGTCCATCGCAGGGCAACATATACACAACCACACGCACTCACATTCACTCCTATGGGCAATTTAGAGTTACCAATCAAACTGCTTACAGAAAGACCCCATGCCCGGAAATCGAACCCAAGACCTTCTTGTTGTGAGGCAACCGTGCTAACCACTACGCCACAGCGCCACCACGATACACACTTCTCATCTTAAAAAAATTCAAACGTTGTTCCAAAGATCACTTGGGTTTGGATTAGTTCCAGTTGTTCAGTTTAAATTTACGAGATTAAATAATATTTGCTAAACATTTGACAACTTACAAGTAAAATAAACGTAAAGCTTACATTTTTTAATGTTTTGAAACGATTGCGTGTTTTACTTGTTTAAGAGCCAATAAAAAAAAAGCAAACCACATGGGTAGCACTACTAACATCTATTAACATTCACTGCATTCGGTAGACACATTTATTCAGAGAGACTTACATTTATCTCATTTATCCAACTGCACTATTGGAGGTTAAGGGTCTTGCTCAGGGGCATTTTTGTGATGCTAGTAATCAACCCCCAATCTTCCAATTAGCAGTCCGCTTCCCTCTTTTGTTTGCCTCCAAAATAAGATATAAAGCCTCCAACATCCTCCGCTGTTGCCCTGTTCTCCTTATCTAACGAGTCTGTACACAATTTCTAACATTCATATAGGTCGCCATTCCGTCGCAGGACCACACATAGACAAACAGCCACAGAGTACCAGGAGGAAACCCACACAAGCACAGGAATAACATGCACACTTTGCACAGATAGACCCCTTACCCAGGAATCGATCCAAGGACCTTCTGGCTGTGACGTGACAGTGCTAACCACTAAGCCACCACGCTATCCAAATTCCTAACATTCATTCATTCATCTGCTGTACCCGCTTATTCCGGGTTCAAGGGGGTTTGCTGGAGCCTATCCCAGCGCACATAGGGCGAGAGGCGGGGGGTACACCCTGGAC
>JAOTQW010000015.1:3606812-3617356 GCA_026260075.1 Sisor rabdophorus
GACCTTCTTGTTGTGAGGCGACGGTGCTAACCACTGCGCCACCGCGCCGCCCGCCCTCAATTTCTCAGTTGTAAACAAGAGATATGACACATTAGTTGCTCTGGATATGAATGTCCTGCTTTTCCTGCTACTTTCGTCTTTCAGCTTTAAAATCCACGAGGTTGTGATGTGTGAAAAGACTTGAAATGACTTTATGATATGAATTATTCAGTCTGTTGATTATTCCCGATATGGTGCCAAGCTGGGAGAGAGCACAGTGTCTAGGCGTCTCAAAGCCTTTCCGAAGCGCTCCAGCTCCATTCCGTTCCCCATTTTCATTTCACAGTGTTTGTTTCTGTTGTGTAAAAGTTCCGGTGTGTTACATGGCTTCCCCCAGGATGCTGCCAGGGCTAAACTGTGGCTGCAGGCGGTTGTTTGGCCATCAACTACCGACACATCAACACTTTTTGTGTGTAGCATGCAATTTTTTCCAGGAGAGCTACAAGGACTAAAGAATGATGGACTTCGGCAGTTTGTGTTTGGTGAGTGGTGCAGATTTTAACTTTGCTTGCTATACAACTATTACCTCCAGAGTTGGTATGGGACACCTAGCTACTCGCAGCACCACCAAGTTGCTACTGCTGGGCTTCTAAACAAGGCCCTTAACTCCCAATTGCTCAGTTGTAAAAAAAAGAAATAAATTTAAGTCACGCTGGAAAAGGATGTCTGACAAATGCTTTCAATTTATTCATTCATTCATCTTCTAACCTTGTTATTCCCTAGTTTGGGGTCACAGGGTTCTGCTGGAGCTCAGCACACGTAGGGCGAGAGACAGGCGTACACCGTGGACAGGTTGCCAGGCCATTGCAGGGCCACACATAGACGAACAACTATATGCACTCTCATTCACACATTTTTGGAGTCACCAATCAACCTAATGTACATGGGAGGAAACTGAAGTACCCGGAGGAAACCCACGCAAGCGCAGGGAGAACATGCAGAAAGACACAGGAACCAGGGGGGCTCTCAAGGTTTATCTTACAAACCTAACTAAAGCCAACAAGAAATCCGAAGGTGCCCTCATGGGCAAAACCGGGAAAGTATTGCATGATGGGAAAAGACACTCGTCACAGTCTATCTTCAGGCTTCACTTCACTAGCATGCCAGAAAAAAAATCACCAGCCAGAGTTATTTATGCTTTTGTTCTTTTCCTGTTGTTGATCTTATCCCAGTCTCTCTCGCTCTTAGTCTCTCTCTCTCTCTCTCTCTTTCTCAGTCTCTCTTGTCTTTTTCTAAAGGCAAAAGTCACAGGCTGATTAACAGACTTTAGCATGCCAGTGCTGTATGAGACCCTCCTCTCGGGACACGGCGAATAAAGAAGTAGAACAGACAGTACTGTCTGCTCTCTCTCTTTCTCTCATTCTCTCTCTCTCTCTCTCTTTTCACTCACACACACACACACACACACACACACACACTTTCCTCTCCTCCACATATCTCTCTAGTCCAGTGACGTCAGTCTTTCTTTAAAGGCATTTCAGCAAATGGAGCAATGCCAGGTACGCCATGTACCTGAGCTGGCAAAGGGAAGGCGGAAAAAACTCCAACACAAATGCCTCATCTCTTTCCCATCGACCCGACGTACTTCAGCACAGACACTACAGTCTTAAAGGGGTTTAGGGGCTTTCTTGTACGTTCTACAACCATCATCCTTTTTCTTATCAATCCCCTTTTTCTGTCTGACTTTGTTTTCACAGAGGTCAAAATGGATTTTATCTGTGGATTTTGACAACGGCAAACAATACAAAGCCAGTGGAAGAACACTCCAGCACAGTAAGAGGTTAAGAAACCTTCAGAAAATGTGGCTACATGAAATAAGCTATACAAACAGTGAGAACAAAACACTGAATTAATTCAGCTCGTCTGCATGAAAGCTAAAGAAATAAGCGCTGGCGGATTTCAGTCGAGTTGGAGCCCAAGGACATGGTGAAGGTCAAAGCCGTGCTCTGGCCACACTTCTAGTTGAGATTTGGCTGCTGTTCCAACTGTGTAAGGTGCATCCTGCAAAAAAAATTGCACCGATAATGGCCACCATAAAACAGACCATTTTACAGGCAGACGATCTCTGTCTTGAAGGCACTTGAAAACCATTTTCAAGCGACATAAAATTTAACATGGCGCTACATGTGCCGAACCAATAGTTTCCACCCTACATGGGAATTTGAATTTAATTAAAGGAATGTAAAGAGTAAAGTTTGGAGGTCCCTACACACACAAACTCCGCACGCCCGCTCGGCCCTATGACCATCAGGTATTCGACTAAACATTATAAAGCTTTAGCTACATCACAGTTAATTCTTTAATAGATATTATTTTATTAATTCATGGCTACGATTATTAGTAATCAATATCACCCATTTATGGTGCTAATTATCTTCTTCTATGGTCTGAGTAATAGTTTTTAATGGAACCAGAAGAAACTTATGGCGGAAGCTACACTGGTTGGTGCAGAAAAAAAGCTGCTACCGGAAATGTGTGGATGAAAAGCTTTGATTAGGTGGAGGAAAAAACATCCATTGACAAGAATGGTAGTGGCTTGAATATGGCTTAAGTACCTTGAATATGAGCTCGTTTACTAACCTTCTTCAGTCTTTTCACACCGGCACTCCACATCTCATTGACACAAGAAAATCATACAGTAAAAGGAACGAGGCCATCATTACATCCATCTCTACCAACTCATAGCTACATCATTATATATTTTTATGTTACGTTACCAATTCAGAATCGGTCAAGTCAATTCAAGTCACCTTTATCCATTTAATCATCTTCTCTACCGCTTATTCCCTAACTTGGGGTCACAGGGGTCTGCTTGAGCCTATCCCAGCCCACATAGGGGAAAAGGCAGGGGTACACCCTGAGCAGGTCGGCAGTCCATCGCAGGGCCACACACAGACTCATACTCACTCCTATGGGCAATTTGGAATTACCAATCAACCTGATGTGGCAGAAAACTGAAGAAACCGGATTAAATTCACGCAAGCGCGTGGAGTGCAAACTCAGCACGGAAAGACCTTGGAACTGAACCCGGGACCTTCCTGTTGTGTGACGACGTGCTAAGCTCTACACCACCGCGCCACCCAGTCACTTATATTTATATCGCATTTTTTAACAATAAAGCTTGTGTCGAAGCAGCTTTACAAAGTCAAACAAGACAATTGTAAAGACTCACTAAGTAAATGTAACTTACTTCTGGACCTGATTGGGAAACTCACCGGCCTGTTCTGGACTGTGGTGTTTGGTCAGAGCAGGTTAAATATTTGGAATTTTATAGACCGCAAGAAAGTTTTCAAAGAGGAAAATACAGAAAATATTGGAAGAAAGAACCTGAAGCAGGATTTCCAAAGCAGGAACTTGATTGTAGTTATAAAATTTTGAATGTAGTTGAAGGTGCGCCATTTATTATTGTATGCTGTGTTAGATGGTCTTGGCTCATGTATTGACATATCAACTTGCTTCTATCTTGTTGCAACTGCTACACTATATTGCCAATATTTTGTGGTCACCCAACCATAAGATTCATATGCGGTTCCTCTCCAAAATGATTGGAAGCACGCAGTGGTCTACAACGTTGGCATGTTGTAGCATTATATTATTACTTTCTCTGGAACTAAGAGACTCCTACACTGTTCCAGCATGACAATGAGTCTGAGCTAAAAAGCTCCTGAACGCAATTAGGACATGATTGGATGGCACTCAAAAACTTGCACAAAGTCCTGATCTTAACACCAATGAACACCTTTGAGACGAACTGGAACCTACTTTACTCCAGACGTCGTTACCTGATGTTAGTCTTTATTTCTGTTGTAGCTGAATGAACTTACATCTCACATTCAAGCTATAAATTGTAGTGGACATTTTAATAGAATAGTGGATGTTAATTTAACAGGAAACTGAAGAGTAAATCTGGAATAAGATGTTCAAAACACATGAATCTGATGCTCAGGTGACCACAAAAACATCGCAAAATATGTTTTGGGGATTTAAGGTGTTACAATGGCCATATTACAGTGTTTTCCTTGCAGTTACAATTATAGAACACCCCCCCCCCCCACACACACACACACACAAACATTTAACCCAAAAGGTGAACTTGGTTTTATTTTTTTATTGTTTTTGGTGCCACAACAAACTAGGGAGGTGGTAGCTTTTTAATGTTAAAAACTGTGGGTTCGATTACCAGTACAACCGATTTGCCAATGCGTAGCCTTTGAGCAAGGCCCTTAACCACCAATTGTTCATGTAAGATGCTCTGGATAAGCGCATGTGCCAAATGCAGTAAATTCAAGCAAAATAGTCTTTTGTTGTATATTTTATTTACACCACACAATTGAGGGAAATTTACGATACCAAAAAACAATAAACACATGAACAACATGATTCCTTTATGTGTTTGTGTCTGTCAGACTTAATGCCCCCTCTCCCTTGCCCCCGCCCATTACCTTGAGGCTGTAAACCTAGGGGGAAACACTGTATTTCATTATTTTTTTGACTGCAACCGCAGATCTATCCTGAATCACACTCATTTAGAGTGTATAGATTATTGATTTGGCAGGTCTTCCTGGCCAAGTTGATTTCTATTTTGCCCATTCGAAAGTGCACAACATACATTTAAATGATCGATAGAGATAGAGGGTGAAAACCGTGAGCTAACTTCTTACTTTTACTAGCTAAATTATCTTAGGACCTGGGGAAAGTTTGGTCCCTGAAATTGTACAAAAAAAAAAGAACGATGACGAGAAACGGCTCGGTAGAATTGTTTTTCAATACTTAAAAAAAACGTTCGAATCCCTGCAGCAATGCACACACACACACACACACACATATCCTAGAGTATATATAGTCATAAATATATTAGCCCAGTGTCTCAGACAATTACCATGTATGAACGATATTGCCATCGTTCGAAAGCTGTGATGAGGAATGAATGTCAACTCTTTCTTTATTATGCTAAATCAATTACCCACTGGAGAGCAGGAGCTAGTTTCAAACCCGTGTTTAAATGGTGCTATGCGATGCTGTGCTAGATTGCAAATAGGTTTTTAAATCATACGAAAATATACACACAACTGGAGAGCAGCCGAATTTTGAGCTATTTGTGTAAGCGTGAACGTTTAGTTCTCACAAACCTGTGCAGCAACAGTCCTATACACACAAAACTAGATCCTCAATCCTGCATCCCTTATTCCTTTCTTTTCACCTCTTTTACAACACCGAGCTGTTTTCCTGTTACACAGGGCTCCGGCGTGGCGTTCAGTCTGAGCACAGCCTGGCAGCCTCCTGACACTTTGATAGATCGGAGCTGCTGGAAGCATATGTGCTGGGAAGCAAGATTTCTGCCTCCCTCTAAAGCGCCTCATCCAGCTGCTTAATGGCACACGCTGATCTGTAATTCCTCCGTTTCTGATATCCAACCCCTTCCATATCTCACATCCTTCGGAAACCCCTGCAGATAATGGGAAGGCACGAACGCTCCACTGGTCTCCAGCTGGGAGCCACCTGACACCAGATACCGCGACTGGAGCAGATCCCGGGTGAGGTTTTTTAGGGACCTGGTGCAGAGTTTTTATTCTTATAAGCATCCTAGTGGCAGAGGAAGTGGAAATAGTAGCCCATAAAACAGTGATTTACTCAAAATCTGAAAAAAGAAAGAAGTTTCTCTAACAACCCTAATCTTTTTTTCAAAGCAACACCATCATTCCGAGCTTTTCGGGTCCTTTTTTAAAGGACAATGAAGAGAACTAGACACTCGAATGATGTATGAAAAGTGATAAAAATGTATCAACTCGGCGAGGCATAAAATGGTCTGCTGATGGAGAAGCAATGTTAGTGAGGCAGGTGAGAGACCCGCCGGCGTAGAAATAATTTGGCAGAGAATCGTTTGCTAACTCGTAACTTAATCCTTTACTATTCAGCTAAGCAAAGATTACAGTGGAACCTCTGCGTTGAAATTTCATTTGTTCCGGAAGTGCGTTCTTGCATTGCAATACAATTTCTCCTATAAGAAATAATGTAAATGCAGATAATCCCTAAAAATATTAACAATATTCCTAATTCTCAACACTACAGTCATATCAATTACCATTCATTCATTCTCTGTACCCACTTAATCCCTAATTCGGGGTCTGCTGGAGTCCATCCCATCTCAGTTAGGGCGAAAGGCAGGGAGTACACCCTGGACAGGTCGCCAGTCCATCACAGGCCACATACAGACAACCACTCACTTACAGTCACTCCTACAGGGCAATTTAGAGTCACCAATGTGTTGTTAAACAAAACTCCGCTCAGAAAGATCCTGTGCCCAGGAATCGAACCCAGGATCTTCTTGTTGTAAGGTGTCCATGGCACCAATTTGCAAACTAGAATTTTTAAACTCGCTTCGCTTGCCTTACACGTCTTAAATTTCACTGGCGCCGCCTTGTTTCATTGACTTTAATGGCTTTTACATTTTAATAATAGTTTAATAAGCCGTACATAATCTTTCCTTAGCATACATTTCATGTAGGTCACGGCTGCATTGTGTTGCTGGAACACTTAGATTTCTTGTTACAGTACATGTTTCGAAATCACGGTTAAAATCCAAAGGGGGTCGAGACCTTTTCGAGGCTGCTCCACGTCTCTGGAATAGTCTCCCATTGCTTGCTAGGTCATGTGACTTGTCATATAAATAAATGTTGTTTGATTGAACGATTGAGGTTCCACTTGACGTCAAATGTAACAGAATTCAGCTCAGCATGACTAAACTGCAAAACTCAAGCCATCCGCCATATTCTGCAAGATTTACCGAGCTGAGAGGACAAGAATGACCAAGGAAACTGCTAGACCGCCACTGCCTGTCAGCTGTCACTCTCGATATCTCCCCTGTGTGAGCACAGAGCCGGACCACACTTTCTAACCGGCCAGAGGCTGCACACAGCCATCAAATCACATCACAACACACCACAAACCAGACTCCCATGGTACATTTCCCCAGATCCCTCGCATCACAGCCTGCTTCCTGCACACAATCTATTCTCTGCATGGCGACACACACACACACACACATACACATGCATAAATTAAAGGGACACACAGGACTGGCCTCATTGTTTGCCCTGTTGTCTGGACGCGCTTGAATGATGCGTGGATGTGTCATGGCTCAGCCGAAACAACATCCAAACTTTTGAGTGTGAAGAAAGCTAAAGATATCCTATTGTGTATGATTCCCTACTGTAGAAATAGGTTGTATTGAGCTCTGCACAAGGCTGTTCAAGAAGTAAATATATTTACTTGGAGAAAATTTGCATTAAACGGATGAAATGCATTGCTTTTTTTTTTGTTTGAATAAATAATCCAGCAAGGCCATTTTTTAGCTTTTGCATAACTATTGCGTAAAGCATGTCGGGCGCTTGTGTCTTGTGCTCGTTATAACCGAGTTTTACAGAGACACACAATTATTACCAATTTTTTACTTCTGACTCTTTTGAGATTGGCTCCTGGAAACAAAACTCGAGAAAGATTTGGAGTGGAACATCCCCTATACCACTCCTTTCCACTCTCATCTTACACCTATCATCCTTTCCCTCTCACCTCCACTCTGTATCAGCCGTTCCAGCAACTGCCAAATTTCACAGCATATGTGCAAATGTAACCTCAAAACAGCCTCCGACATGCTTTGCCATCCCTGATTCGATAAGAGTGATTGAATCACAGATCCTTAATTAAGCCCTTTAACGGCATCATGGGGCTTTTGAAGAGTTTAAGATGAACCAGATTAGATGAAGAACAGTGAGAACATATGAGCTGGAATTGGTTTAGTGACGCCATGGCAGCACCCCTGTAACGCGGCGTAAGAGAGACTCGGTATGAATCGGGATCCTCGGGAGAGAGCAACCTCTACTCCATCTGGGATCTTGAGCGACTGGCCTCAAGTTCTGAACAGCTGATGAGAGCAAATGTAGAGATCAAACAAACTTTCTGCTCAGAGAGCAGAAAAAGATGATTTTGAAAGACAATACAAAGTCAAAGTATCGATCGGAGTCGTCACAAGCTGTGCACTGAACGAGGAAAATGAGTGACTCGTATCAGAAGTCAGCTTCCCTTTCACAATGTCCAGGCAATAGTGTGACCTGGAAATCAATGGTAACACACTCATTATGATGATAACTGATGCTCCGGAGAACTGACAATGAAATTCACCGAATTATACTGTGCCCAGACTCATAATAGCTTCAGCAGAAACTGGACACCTGATGACACCATGTCTGTGTCTATTAACCTACATTAATCTATGATGGAGCATTGGTTTAATACAGACTGGATTTATTGCAAAACCACACAGAGGTTGGGGTGTTAGACTGCTAATTGGAAGATTGAGGTTCGATTCCCAGCACCACCGATTTCCCGTTTTTGGGCCTTAACCGTTATCATGAAAGTGATAAATGTAAGTCACTTCGGATAAGATATCTATCTCTAAATATTGGGCGACACGGTGGCGTAGTGGTGGCATGTCCAAAAACATGTACATTAGGTTCATTCGTGTCCAAAGGAATGAATGTGTGTATATATATATATATATATATAAATACTGTGATACTCGCATGGTATCCACACTAAATAAAACATTGCTTTAAGCTGTAGTGTTGCTCACCCGAGCTGAAGAGTTTTAAAATGTTTAAATTGTCACTCTATCTGTCAGCAAACAAGAAACTGATGGAAAAAACGCTGATGTAGAGACATCATAAAAAAGTGAGCAAGCAAAACAGCAGCCAGCAGGAAAAATAGATATAAATATATATTTCAATCAACATTTCCAGCATTGGATAGGAGGTTCTCGCTATCTCCCTTGTCATGGGAAACAAACTATATCTCACTTCATCACACTGAGCGGAGCAGTGCTGACTTTTGGTCCAATATTATCGGTTTTAAACTGTCAGTAAGAAACCAGGAGAGAACAAGAGGTGGAGCATAATTTGGGGCAGGTTCGTTTGATAGCCGGAGTGTTTTGGATCTCAGAAGCCCCGAGCATGTACCGCTAACGCTCCAGTGCTCGACTCCCTTTACGTTAACCACTGTTAAAGTCACTGCACGACGCAGGAACAAAAAGATTTGATAACATGTTTGGCGGAACCTGTTGAAAGATGTTAAATGTTGGTAGTGACGTTTTAATAAAGAATAACTTTTTGCATGGTGTGAGGAGCGAGGAACGGAACATCTGTGGCGGAGCTGAAGTGAAGCAATTATTAAATGATTGGATAAATACTTCCTGCTCAACTTCGCCCTCATTCTCTGGTCCTCAGTGCACCTCACTGTACGTTTACCAATGTTTTAAGCTTTTTTCAAAGATGACGAGTCGTCGTTCCTATGTGTAAAACAGTTTTATGGCAATTATAGAAAGGGCGGGGAGCAAACAGCCCTGGTATCCCAGGTGGGCAATTTTTGTGGGTGGGGTCGAGGGGATAGATACTACTGTGAAATTTAACTAATTAAAAGATGGGATAGCTTAAATACTGCCGTACTAACATCCGTGCTTGGGCTTTAAGTAGATATATTAAGTCAATATACAAAATATACGTTTTTAAAATTACATTTGAACATTCAGAATTGCTAATGAGCACTAAACACAAATTCAGGCAATAATATAATCTTGGACAGACAGACAGACAGACAGACAGACAGACCGACAGATGTTTGTGTGTTGACACGGTGAATTAAATATAAATCTTGGGATATTTGGGATGTGCTTCGATAGGAAATTTATATATTAACTTTGGAATATCTGATTGCATGAACATCACCCCATATTTCTCAATAACCTCCAAAACAGTATCTATATGACTAGTTTCTACACACACACACACACACACACAACAGCCTCCGTATGAGAACAGCATTAATTCATACAGACATTATGAATGTAGACGAGCTAAGTCCCTCAATCACACTCACTGTGCTGCCTCTCTGCCTCCTTTATTAGTTTGTCACGTGTTGATTTGTCACAAAATGAAGCGGTCTGTACTGACACGCCTGAGTCCATTGCCCGCTCAGCACTAATCCTGCACTGCCCTAATTATAATCGCGCTCATCCTGCTTTCTGATAGAAAGAGAGAAAGAGAGAGAAAAAGAGAGAGAGAGAGGCGTGAACATGGCACCTTGAATGCTTTCTGTGGTTTTTCCACTTCTTTCACTGACTGTGTTCACTCTATCAGTCTCTCTCTCTCTCTCTCTCTCTCTCTCTCTTTCAGTCTGTCTTTCTCTGATAACCACATGCTGGAGAAAGGGGGACTCCCGTTTACTTTGTTTCCTTGCATTCGATCCGAGTGTGGGTATGTGGGTATTATCTGGGAGGTGAGTAAAGAGGTGGTGGGGTGGGGGGGTGGTGGTCCCTCGGTAAACATAAGGTCAGCTGTGGATTTCCTTTGGAGTCAATTTCCTGTTAATGATGTTACAAATCGAATATTCAAATTGAGACTTAGGGCGGCGCGGTGGCGCAGTGGTTAGCACCGTTGCCTCACAACAAGAAGGTC
>JAOTQW010000015.1:3763378-3780612 GCA_026260075.1 Sisor rabdophorus
ACTCCTATGGACAATTTAGAGTCACCAATCAACCTAATGTACATGTTTTTGGACTTGGGGGGGGGGGGGGATCAGAGTACCCGAAGGAAACCCACGCAAGCACGGGGAGGACCTTCTTGTTGTGAGGTGACCATGTAAACCACTACACCACCGCGCCGCCCTCGGCCATTTTTCTCTTTTGAAAATTTGATTTATCAATATAAAAATCCCCCCAAAAAATCCATACCATCCTGATTATAGCCCCCTTTTATCCCTAAGGGTCGCACCCTTCAGGTTGGGAACAACTGTGTTGAACAGTATTTAGCACTTGCATTATTTGCAATCACTTGCTGCCTCGAGACAAAGGATGTCTTCCTTTTGTGACGCTCGACCAGGCTTGTAATGCACCCATTTTTATAGCCTGTTTGGAAAGCTTTTACCCTCCATCTTGTCTTTTATAAGTGAAATGCTTGCTCAGTGGGATTCGGGTTGGGTGATTGACTGTGAAAACACTACAGTTTCTTTAGCAATAGGTTTTAGGTCATGGTCCCGCTGTGAGAAAAAGTGCCGTCTACTGAGTTTTAAGGAATTTGGTCGGAGCTGAGCAGTAAAGATGCTTCGGTTCACTTTAGAAATTCACTCTGTCAGTGCTGCCTGCGGCCACATAGTCAATAAAAAGGATAAAAGTGAAAGTGTTTATTTATTTTTTTTATTTTGCACACCTTGCTCTAAGCTTCTCTCAGGTTAATCTTCATCTAATCTGTCTATACCTCATTGACTCAGAGATCTTCTGACTTTTTTAAGAACACAAACTGTTTCCCAGGCTTAGCAGGGGTTTTAAGATCATGCTGAGATCGACAAGATGTATTTTCACATTTATGGTTTAGGGTATATTAAAGATCTGAATAAGGGATTCATTAATATCGAGAATGAGTCTGACACCTCTGGCTTATATTCTTATACTCTCAGCTTTATTGTCATACAAACGGTTACAGGAGCTCTTTCCTTCTCCGAGCAACAGGACTGTATAATGACTCTTCTCTGTGCCACAGATACACAGTCTGATTGGTACTTCAATGCATTTGCACTACTTTCATATAGCTTGATTATTCTGTATATTAATGTCTACAGCTTTTTAATTTGTATTTATATTTTTTATTGCTGCTGTGACAACGAAAATTTCCTAGCTTAGGAGAAATAAAGTATTTCTATTTGATTCTATTCTATTTACATCCTTTTCATGTACCAAGAGACACTATTACCACTTTTCTACAGGGCCGAAAGTCTTTAGGATTGGCTTGCCTTTGTACGGGCAGGAGGCAAAAACCACAACCTCACCAACAATTGCTTGCTACATTATATTACCAATTTTGCCAGTTTGTGGTCACCTGACCATCAGATCCATATATGTGGTTCCTCTCTAAACTGTTGCTACAAATATGAAAGCACACAGTTGTCTAGAATGTTTTTTGTTGTAACATTACATCATTCCTTCACATTGGAGCAGAAAAGCAGAACTAGAACAGTGGAGCTTCATCAAATAGCAAAATGGGAATAAAATTAGATGTTTGAAATAGCATTGTGTTAGTGATGCTCATGCTGGGTGCCGTGGTGGCGTAGTGGTTAGCACGGTTACCTTACAACAAGAAGATCCTGGGTTAGATTCCCGAGCAAGGGGTGTTTCTCCCGGTGCTTTACTCCGGTTTTCACCAAACAGCCCAAAAACATGTATATTAATTGGTTTAATTGGTGATTCTAAATGGCCCATAGGAGTGAATGCGAGTGTGTGTGGTTGTTCATATAGGTGTGGTCCTGCGATGACCATACATTAAAAATGTAAACGTTAAAAATAAGACCTGTCCAGGGTGTACCCCTGCCTCTCGCCCTATGTGCACTGGGATAGGCTCCAGAAGACTCCCATGACCCTGATTTATAAATGAATAAATGAATGACTTTCTAGTTAGACCTGAATTCGCTCCTATGGCAAGGAAAGCATCGTCCTCATTTTTGAACCATTAATGAACCGACATGTAATTGTTTTACTTCTTTTGTTTTTGTTACTGGTAAAGTTGGAAGCTTTGCCCACTGATATCATCGGTTCCTACTTGCAACCAATAGGATTTGGGGGCCGGTTCAGAGGCAGAAATTGGTCCAATCCTTTCTTCAGTGATGAAAATGCAGCTGGTCAGAAGCTGAATGTGTGACCCAATATGTTGAAAAAAACTTCGTTCTTAATAAACGAGAAATAACCACCGTTTAAACAGTCCAGGTCCATAGATGACATTGTTGTTGACACATTTGCAACAGAAGAGCCGCCCTCTCATCAAAAGCTATTGATTTTCTACTGGAGAACAAATAATGATTAAAGCGTATAAGCTCCTCGTCACACTGTTCAGATCCTCGCTTCTAAAAATGAGTTTTCCTGCACACAAAGTCACCCTCAAAAATGGACAACAAAATATTTTCTATTAAAAAAAAACAAAATAAGGCAAAATTCAGAGAAGCCATTATGAGATTGGACTTCATCAGTATAGAGCTATGCAGGATGGTTATATCACTGAGCAACTGAATATCACATCTTTTCCACTCCTAATTTCGCTATTTCCAATGTAAGCGTGCACAAAAAATAAAGCATGTGGTCATGTGATTAGAACCAGCCAATCAACATTTTAGCAGAAAAATAGAGGATCAGCTCATCACTGTTTTGTATTTTTATTTTTTATTATAACTTGTAGCCGAATTACAGCGAGGTTTTTTTTTTGTGAGTGTGTGTGTTAGAATTCCGTTGCTACGTTTGACCGGATAGCTGCTGGTTTTTTGGCAACAACAAAGGCCTCCAGAGTGCAAACGCCTGAGCTCTTCGGAAATATGGAGAAGGCGGCATGTGAACTGCCCCCTCACTGACCTGAAATGAACATTTAAACTACACTTGAACCTATACATCATACTGAACATATACAGTACCTCACCTCACATCTCCAGGCTTCAATTATCTCAGGTCTCCATTTTAGCCCACCTTCCTTGGTGGCTAATTACACTACCTTTAATAAAGCTGCCTGTAGACCTTGGATTAGCCTTTTTTCCACTTCCAGCTAGGGAACCACCTGCAGCCATATCATGTCCTTCAGAGCATGCAAGAGCTTTGTTTTAGTATAAAAGCCAAGACACGTAACCTCAGACTCTGACAGTCTTCCGCTTCCTCCTACGGCTAAGCCGTCTTTCAATGCGTGGTTTGAAAGCCTTACAGAAATCACACAATAACATAAATGAACGTGCTGCACATTCGAAGCACACAAGAGCAATTGGTTGATGAATGAGAGTCACGGTGTTACCGCTGCTTATACTAATTACTTTGTTTTATGAGTTGTTACTCTCCAATTCCTTTTTCTATAGTTACGTTAATGCCCCCCTCTGTACATTTCAAATGTGGCTGAATAATAAGCACTGGAGATTTTATTTACATCTTAATCATTTGTCTTTTAAAATCCTCTTCCTATAGTTTTCAAATCATCCGCTTTTTATTCTCTCTCTCTTTATTAAAAGCTTAATGCTTCTGCTTTAATCCAAAATATATTTACAATAATGATAATAAGGCTTACATGCTAAGCTAATTTACCAAGTCATTTAAAAAAAATAACGCATGGCTATCAGGGATTGTCTAGTAGTAGACCTTTGCCCAGATGTGGACACCACAAAATAATAAAGTAAACATCTGCTTACTTTTTAATTCAGGCGTCAGGTGATCTGCTGGAGCCTATCCTAGCTCTCTGAAGGGCAAAATGTAGGAGAGGTATACCCTGGGCTGGTTACTAGTCCATCACATCGCTGAACTGGAAAGCAGGAATAAACCCATGCAAGCATGGGGGGAACATGCAAACTCTTGCCTGGGAATTGAAACTCAGTTCTAAATATCAAATGTATTTTTGGGTGTCCTGCCCAACAAACAAAGTGTAAGTGTAAACACACCCTCAGTGATTAAGCCGGTGATTCAACATGCAAAAAAAAACAACTTAAAATTCAGCAATTCTACTTTTCTAGTAGAAATCATTTGTCCCTGTTGTATCACATGACTTTCCTTTCAAAGTTTTCACAGTCTCAAGGTTTTTTATAAAAGAGAAAATTAATGATGGCATATTTTCACTTTCTTGTCAATCAAAGCAACTTCAACCAATCATGTGTGTCCAAGCTCGCTGTAAAATGGCCTGAGCAGCAGTCTAAATGCCATGGTTGACAAAAGCGTTTGTAAGCCTTCTCACTTTACAGTCCGTGTAATGTAGGGCTGAGTATTGCTTAGGTCCTCACGATAGATACATATCACGATACATGTGTCATGACACGATATATATTACGATATGTAGCAAGACAATACATATGGAAAGATAAAACAAATAGCTAAATATACCAAAGATAAAAGCCAGAGACACTATTATTTATTCCGCCATGCTTTATAGACAATAGCCATTGAGTCAGTGCGTCAGCATCATGAGTGGAGGGGGAAGTGATTTAACATGTGCTGGGAATATGATTTAATTATAATGTCAACATAAATCAGTTTCAAATGTAATTTTATTTGATTTTAAGAATAAGTATATGTTAGCTTTCTTACTTTCCAGTCAGTTTAATGCTGGTAATACTGCTAGGAGCTTAGAAATACATTGGTCATTAAAATATATTACCATATATTACAAGACTATACATATGGCAAGGTAAAACAAATAGCTAAAAATACCACAGTTACAAAGCTAAAGGTGACATTATTTATTCCGCTATGCTTGCTTCTGAGACAAAAGGCCTTCAACAGCAACATCAACAGGACAGTACAAGAGCGAAGAAGGAAGCCATTTTACACGTACTGGAACCTTTGTTTAATTATAAATCTAAATCAGTTGTAAATTGAATGAAATGTAGATAATTAAATATCGAAAGACTGTGATGAAAAAAATATGTTAGGTAGCTGTAATGACATTTTTACACAGCTCTACTGTGTAATGTAATAGAAAAAGACGCTTATAGGTTAGAATTAATAAATAACCATATACGTATATTTTTGGGGCAATTTTTTTGTCTATATTGATGGGACAGAAGGAGAAAATGGGGGAGAAAAAGAACCCGAGCTGGGAAGTGAATGCGAGTGGCCAGAGCATAACGACATGAGCACGTGGGTGGTGGTGCCTTAAGCCACCATACCACAGTACCAGCCAGGGGTGATTTTAAAAAGAACTGGACAAGTGTTAATTAAAGTGATAAGAAGTTCCACTGTGAGGACAAAAAAAATTATGCTTTTATTTATGTTATCTAAAAAGGTTAAGGATTTAAATAGGTAACTGTTGTCACCAGCAAGTCACGTTACTTGCTTATCTGTACCTTTTATTATCTCTTTAAAGCTAAGAAATGAACGTAGCTGGATCTGCATGAATTTTTAGCTCAATCCACCTGGGCTGTGGTAAATGCTGACGTGTGTTGAGCAGTGCCTGCATTTCTGCATTGTGTAATCCTCTTGTCCAGCGAGCTGTGATGTTCCTGTCAAAAGCCGATCATGCTTTCTCATTCCCGTGGCATGCAGGACCGTAACAGAACGCTGAAGACTCCCGGTTGAGTAGCACAGTATGGAGCCAAGCATCTGAAGGCGCCTCAGCAGCAGGATGGAAACAACATTCATTTTGGGTGCAGTGCTTATTTATTGCTTTCCTTTTTTTTTAAAGGACAGATGGTAGGAGTGAAAAATAGTTCTGTTCTCTATGTGTTACCTCAGTCATGGACACCACCATATGCTAGATTTCCACAAAGCATAGCACGTCAACAAGAAGAAAAAAAAACAGGAAGACATAGCTAGAGTTTGGGTCATTAGGAGGAAACTAGCTGAAAAGACGTACCGTATTATGGAAGCTGAGCAGATAAAGAAAGAGACTCTGATTGTTTCTTGAATATTAAAGGCAACAATAGTACAAGGAAATATTTGCAAAGGAAAGAAAGGGAAACTCTGCAATGGGAACCTATAAAGTAACCAAGTTAATTACACTTCAAACATTAAAAAACATGTGAGATTCATTGCGCAGAAAGAAACTGCATTAAAAACAAATTGCAGGGAAAATGTAATATGCTAGCAGGATTAATGGAGAACCTGGAAGTTACATGACCAAAATGTTCTTAGCATTGTAAGAACTCACAGTTAAATATCACAGTGTCCTCAGTCTTTTATTCTAAATATGCATACATCGACATTGTGATAACCTGAGCATCGCAAACATGTGAGATTTCAAACATTTTATTTCTGATTTATTCTCATTTCGCTGTTTGATGAAGCTCCGCTCTTATAGTAAGACTTTCCACTCTGATGTGAAGTTTGACTGTGAGATATCTCCTCATTCAGCTTCAACAGTATTAGTGAGATCAGACACTAATGTCAGGTAAGGAGGGTCTGGGGTTCTGTTGGCATTCCAGTTCATCCCAAAAGGTGTTTGGTGGTGGTAAGACCAGACTTTTGTGCTTTTGAGTGTTTTTTTTTTACTCTAATAATAACCCAGCACAGGCGCTTTGTGCTCAGGGTCATTGTCACGCTGGAACATGGTTGAAGTCTCTTAGTTCTAGTGAAGGAAATAATGTAACACCCTGCAAAAACATTGTGTTGTTTTGTTGGCTGTTTTGGATAAAAGCATCTGCCAAATCTAGAAATTTAAATTTAAGACGCTGACAATCCAGGTTCAATTCTGGCACTGGTCCTTATCGGTCACAACCCCTATTTTTTTCATGTTTTATCTCTGTTTGTCCTATCAATAGTCAAAAATGCTTAATTTTTTTAATTAATAAACCTGAATATATAAATATTATATATTATATACATTCATTCATTCATCTTCTACACCCGCTTATTCCCAAAAGGTCTGCTGGAGCCTATCCCAGAGGTTGGTCACCAATCAACCTAATGCACATGTTTTTGGACTGTGGGAGAAAACCAGTGTACCCGGAAAACAACCATGCAAGCACGGGAAGAACATGCAAACTCCACACACAAAGACCTGGCAATAGAACCCAAGACCTTCTTGCTGTAATGCGAGCGTGCTAACAACTACGCCACTGTGCCACCTTTATTTTATACATAATAATAATAATACAAAGTAATATACATGCATAGTTTTTAGCACAGTCTCCACACAGCAAGAAGGTCCCGGGTTCGATTTGCAGCAAGGGGCCTTTGAGTGCGGAGTTTGCATGTTCTCCTGCAGTCTAAAAACATGTACTTTAGGTTGATTGGTGACTCTAAATTGCCCATAGGAGTCAGTGAAAGTGTGTGGTTGTTCGCCTACGTGTGGCCCTGCGATGGACTGGCAACCTAACACTATGTGCGCTGGGATAGGCTCCAGACATTTAATATCATGAAAGTAAAGTGTGTTTTATGGTAGATTTGCTTTTTGAGAATGTGCAGTTTGACATCTTTTACGCAGTGTCACTTCGTAAAATTCACACAAAACAGCGTCTTAGCATAAACACACAGGTTAGTTTACTTTATTTTAACTTAGTGTGTTAAACAAGTACAGTGTGTCTCCAGAAACCGTCCCCTGGTGAGACAGATGTTCGACAGATGCTTCCAAAAGTCATTGTTACTAATTACACGGGTTTTTTTTAATCATCTCACATTTGTCCCAAGCATAAGCTCTCGTTATCCCCTGCTTTTTTTTAACACAAACCCCAAGATGATGGAATGACATTAATTCTAAGCTATCGCAGGAGCTTGCAGTCTCAGCAGGCGCTATGGCCTAGCTTCCCAATCCACCCAGGAACATACACCTGGCTTGCTGTCTGACTGCAGTAAATCCTTAGATTGTCTTAATCAAGCACGTTATCGTCGCTGTACAGAATCATTTGTTAGAAATTCTCATACTATATCAGAGGAGATTTTTCTTTTTGCATTCTCGCACTTTAAAGGAAATAAGCGAGATTTTAAATGAGATGTCAAATTCAAATTGAGAGAAATATTAAAAAATGATAGAGGTCATTTTTTAATTTCACAGCTTTCATTCAATATTTATTACAGGGATTGAATTCACACGACCTTAGCTATCAGCCAAATGACGCAGTTTGGAACTGCTGACTTAATTATATTTAACAGGTTTAAAAACTGATTAAACAGATAATAATCTGCACAATGTGGACAAAAGTATTGGGACCCCGGAACATTACACCCATGTGTGCATTTTCAACACCGTTTCATAACATTGTCAAAAAATGTTGGAATTTTTTTTTTTGATAGAATAGCTAGAAAACAGGGGTCCTGAACCGGATACGAACCCAGGTAGTCAAACAGCACTATATGTATGTATGTGCCTCATACACTATATGTATGTATGTGCCTTATATACATATACTTCTACAATAACCTCACAACTGCAAATGCTTTCTTCTAAATTGTATTACGTGACTGTGGGGATTTGCACATTTAGCCACAATAATAATATAGTATTATTAGTATTATGAGTTAAGGCACTTATACTGATGGAGGAGGCCGGGGATGCAGTCGGAGTTCTAGTTCATCCCAAAGGTGTTTGGTGGAATTGAGTTAGAGCCAGTCTCTGTGCAGAACACTTAAGTTTTGCCACATTTACCAAAACACATGATGGAGTGTGGAGGCTTTGTGCTTCTTTTTTTTCTATTGTAAGTTTATTACAAGTAAGTAGACCTCTTACCCTTTTAGGTGATGTTTTTTTTGTATGATCTAAACAAAGGAGGAGTAATATTTACTGTTCAAAGAGAAGCTGGATGCGCCAGCACGGCCGTGGACCTAGGGGGTTTAAAATACTGACGTAAATAAATTAGAATAAAGGGGTGAAATATATGGAGTTGTTTAGACCTTTTCTAATCTGATCAAAAGGACATATAAACGGTTCCTCGGATTGAAAATAAAACTAGGAAATTCTGCACATGTGCAACAAGGTACAACTCATGTAATGACGCATGGCATCCAGCTGTTGAATAGATCAAATGCGATTCTAAGCCCGGCACATATCAAAACACATTTATTTTCATTTAGACTTTATTTAAGGTACACACATAGATGAAATAGGGGCGACAGAGAGCAAAGGGTTGGAACCTGGAAGGGACCTTAGATGAAATCGAACCCGGGTGCCGGAGCACAACTGCACATATAGTTGCCAATGCCTTACTCCACTATATCACGACGCCGGCCCAACCTGTTTATTTTATCCAGCATACATGTAACCACTGCTTTCGGATTCATCAGTCTGATTGATTTCTAAAGGCATCTACTCTAGTTTGGTTCCCATGAATGTTCATATTATTGCTACCTAATGAAATGTGACTTAAGTTTGGTCATAAAATGTACATTTATCCCATCTGTGTTGTTCCGTTTTCTCACCAAATAACGATAAAACCGATTAAAAGATGACAGGTCTAGCAGCCAGGTGGATGGGGTGCTCAGAATATGTGTTACTCAGATCCTGTAAAATGGCTCATTCACAAAACGAATCCCTGAAGGAAAAACTGTTGCAATTACACTGGCAGTGAGCTCATTTGATAGAAGTGCAACTGTGGTATTTATAGATGTGGAGAGGGACGCCTCTTTTGTGAACACGGTCCAATATTGGCAAACCGGTGCACTGACTAGAAAAGCCAATGTGTCAGCAGGAAGGCAGCTGGACAACAGGACTTGTTAGCAGGTTGCCGGGAACTGGAACGCATCATTTCCCAGGACTCGGTTCACCCTCGTATCTGAGCGTCAGACTAAAAATGTGAAGAAGGCAATGATGCCAAGAAGAAAGTAATAAATAATTGAAATGCCGCTCTTTAGGCTCTAACAGCAGTGTGTTATTTTGTTGTACATACTAAAAGTTTGTCTATACAAATCTATATAGAAAACCCTGAGCATAAAAAGTGCTTTAAAGTCTTCTTTAAATACATCGATGTGGGTTAACTAAGTCACAGACTAAGAATAAAAGTTATTCTAACTTCTGACCTGAGGTCAGTCGACAAGAAAAGCAGATAGACAACTTTTTTATTAGAAAAACATGTGCTAGTTTAAGTAAGTCCCCGGTTCATTAATGGGCCACATACACTCTTCCACTCGCTCCTATGGGCAATTTTAAAATCACCAATCAACCTAACATACATGTTAGGCATAGACTGTGGGAGGTAACTGGAGTACCCAGAGTAAACCCACGCAAGCACAAAACATGTAAGTGAAGTCTGAGTGATGAATTAAAAGTAGTGGTTTGCACGATTGCCTCACAGCAAGGAAGGTCCCAGGTTCGATTTCCAGGCAAGGGTTCTTTCTGTGCGAAGTTTTACTCCAGGCAACCCGGTTTCCTGTCTCAGTCCAAAAACATGTACATTTAGTTGATTGGTGATTCTAAATCTGCCCATAGGAGTGAGTGTGAGTGTGTGGCTGGTCATCTATGTGTGGCCCTGCGAAGGACAGCCTGTCCAGAAATAAGCTGCAGCAGACTTCCGTGGCTTAAGTTAGGAAATAAGCAGGTATAGAAGTTGAATGAATAAATGAATTCATGAAATAAAAAAATCAGTTTTTCTTTTAATCCAATATATTAGATCATACAGTATGTACATTCTATCTTTTTCTTTTCTAGTGTAAAATTGAATTTTGTATTCAGGTAAGATTTTCAGTGTATTGCTTATAATCTAATTACATCTTTGTCCCATTAAGTCAAAGCTATCACCTGCAAGTCAATTCTTAAGTTGCAACATGCACAATAACCGCATGCGCAATTTATCAGTTTCATACATTTATCTTCAGTCACCGCTGTGTATCAGTCACTGTGGATCCAGAATCTATTATCACACAACACCAGCCACAAGACACACACACACACACTCATTCAAAGGAAGGAACAATTCCCTTGGTGGCATTTTTCTGTGGTTGGGAGTTAACCAGAAAAGCTTGAAGCTGTGAGGCAGCTATGCAACCCGCTTGCATCACTGCGCTTATCTGACTGAACATCTAAACTGGCACCTGGCATCTTCGTAGTCTTTTTGAGAGAAACTGTCCAAACTATGAAGGCTTTGCCGTTTACCTTCTCCTCTCCACATTGATACATCTTTTATCAGAGTTTTCAGTGAGTGAGTCAATCATATGGCAGTCGCTCAATTTTAATATGAAACACTTTTATTCAATTACAATCTAAAAATCAGATACACGTAGAAGGGGCCAAAGATTAATAATTTAAATAAATAAATAAATGATAAAACACCCCAAGCAGATGTTTACATAATTATTATTTACAATAAACTATGCATTACAATGCTCTGCCGCTCATGCAGAACCCTCCATTAGAATTCCAGGTGTTCCTTTAGAGCCATGTGATAGCTAGCTTTGATTGGAATATCAAAACAGTTTTGCCTTTCATCCCCGAAAGCATGGTTTGGCTATAGGGGAACTTTGGATCAAGCTATAACCGAAGACTTGGCATGACCTCCACCCATGAATTCTTACGCAGGCCTGTAGGCAATCCTTAGTGAATGCAGGCTTAGTGATATTTTCAGCAACAATTTCACGTTAATTCCTCGCAATGTTCACTGCGTAAGTGAAAGAATTGAGAAGTGAGGGTGGACTCTAAATAAGGTATCTGAATGGCTTGTTACATAAAATGGGATTTGTCTTTGTAATAACGTTCAGGATAAATTTAAAAGGGCCTCCAAAAATATTTTTCATTAGGCACATGTTTTATGATCTGTTATCATATTAAGGGTAAGGACAGCTTTCTCTGCTGGCCATATAACAAATAAAATGGTGTGAAAAATGTTCTTCCTGGCTTCCCAGGCAAAGAACTTTCTGTGTGGAGTTCTCCCTGTGCTTGCGTGGGTTTACTCTGGGTACTCAGGTTTCCTCCCACAGTCCAAATACAAGTATGTTAGGTTGTCGCCCTTTGATAGGCTGGCAACCTCCTGCCATTCACCCTTTAAAGAGCTTTGATAGGCTCCCAGCAGACCCTACCCCCAGTGACCCTAAAATGGGAAATATGCTGTTATAGAAGATGAAAGATGAATATATTTTTTGATATATTATAAGTTTTATTGGTGTGATGTCCATAATATTTGCCAGTAATTAGTTCCATTGGGGTTGAACCAAAATATCCTACATTAAAAGTAAAACTAAATAACGGCCACAGTTGCTGATCTACTGAAGTTGCCTTTTTAAAGCGCCTTATTGCAGACACTTAGCCTTTACCCAAACTGGCCAGAATAACAAAGCTTTGATATTTCTAAAATTGCAATTTTAAGGGGTTAAGGGTCTTGTTCAAGAACCCAAAAGTAGCAGGCCTGGTGATGATTGGGCTTGAACTCAGGTCTGGTCTTTCAATCAACAATATAGACCCTTAACCATTTGAGCCACCGCTGCCCCTATTCTCCAGTCCATTTGCTTCATTTGATGGACGCTCTTATCCAGTGTTACATATAAATATATATATGCTGCTTAGTTGTATAACATAGAATAATATATATATATATATATATATACTATATATTCCAACTTTATTAGGAATTTACAACTGAGCAGCAGTGGTACCTTGGTGTTGCTGAAAATCAGGTCTTTAAATGAAGTTCAACAGCTTACCCACTGCGCTATCTAAATATTGTTAAAAGCACTATAAAAAATAAACCTGAATTCTTTTGTTAGGAATCCTTTGTTGTTTTGTATAAAAGTTTTTTTTTATTTCTTGTTACTATGTCAGTCACGTCTCACACGACTCATGAGCTCTTCTTAAAGAGCTCTTACTGTGTGGAGGTCCTGAGGGTTCAATATCAATTATTATACATGCCCTCCAAATAAAATAAAAAAATCTTAGAAATCAGGGAAATATTATTTATTTGTATTATTGTTACATTTAATTATGATAATTTATAAAGAGAGGGCCTTTAGGTGTTAAACCTACTAAGGAGATTTAACAAGAAATAAAATCTAAATAAAAGCAATTTTTTTCAGTTCTTTTTTTTTTAACCCTAAGCTTCTGTGTTGATTCGAAAGGTTATGACTGCAGGCTTCGTGTCCACAGACGAGAAGAATTAAATACATACTTAAATACTCGCTGGCAGCCCCTTACCTATCTCAGATGTTGAAGAAAGGCTTTGGGGACTTTGTTACTCTGGTCTAATCTTTCTACTCGCCTCATATCTATCGAATTCAGGTGCAGCAGGAGCAACTTAGCAGCCCGTAACGCTTACTATAGAGGTGAAAGAAAACAGAAAACCAGGCTGAACTGAAAAGCTAAATTATTTAACCGCAGAGACAACTGAAAAATTGCAGTCGAACACTTCAATAGGCTAGCAAGACCTCATGACCAGTCCGGACAACAAATTTATTACACATTAGGCAAGATAAAGGACAGTGGTCTCTATTTCACCCACTAACCGTATTTATCTTCTAGTGTCTCTCTAACTGATTCGATCGTGAATCACCTGGATTAAAGTTACTTACTGAGGCTGTGTTAATTAAGAATTTCCAGCGTTTTTTTTTTTTTGTTTTTTTTTTTTTGGCAAACGATTGAGTCAGTCACATCATCCTTCCCTGACTTACCAATGTGTTGTTTATGGAAATACAGTACATGCACCATTTTTTCCTACTTTTTTTGCATATTCAGCAAAAGCTATCAGAATTCAAGCTCACCTTTTTGCATCAGACATTATAAGATGATGATATAAATAGATTCACAAATTGAATCTCGTGGGAATGGGACATCCAGTAACGTTAGCCAACCTTCTAGGCAGCAAAAATGATATCTCAGACTATGTAAATGTTTCAGTAATATTCCTATAGTTAGAATAAAAGGTTGGAAATACATTAATACATTCATTCATTTGTTCATTCATCTTCTATACCCATTTATTTCCAAACTCTGGGTCATGGGGGTCTGCTGGAGCCTATCCCAGCACACATAAGGTAAAAGGCAGGAGGAGTACACACTGGACAGTTCACAAGTCCATTGCAGGGCCACACACAGACCACCACACGCACTCATACTCACTCCTATGGAAAACACGCTAACTTTAGCACAACAGCTTTGAAACAGTTCGTCTCACCCTTGCTATTTAAAGCCACGCCAACTGAACACATGGACACGTCCAGACTAGATGACCAGATTCAATATTACTACTCATCGTGTATCATGTACAGATGAAATAACTTTATAGTGCAGCTAGTAATAGTTCATTAAAATCGATTACACACTGCTGCTGTAGTTCAGCTAATTCATTCGTTAATATCAAGTTAGGTAGCTGCTGTATGGCTGGTAGCTAGGAATAAAGTACAACAAATAAATAAATAAAAATAAAAATCTTGTTTTGATATAGGATATAAGGCATAATTTAAAATCCATGATGACCAACATACCCATAATATCCTATATTTTCTCAAGTTTATTATTAAACCTTAATGCTGCAGCTGGTAACTGGGTTTGCTTTGCAGTAGAAGCTTGTTATCAGCAAAGCTGGGCTTCGGTTTTCCCCACACACTTTTCCCGTTTCTGTCTATTTCCGATTTCCGTTTCTTCATTTCAGACACGGTGGATTTCCTTCGATTTACCGCTTATGCCATGGACACTTTTTTAGAGGACTGTTTTACAAACATGAAGCTGGGTGGACCATGTCACTTTCTCAGACTGACTGAAAAGCGTTTCTGTATTTATACACTGTCGTACCTAAAAAGTAAGGCCATTTTACCTAGCATATAAAAGATTTGGGTGCCATCTGTGGTCACATTTATGGTCACAAAAAATGTCTCACTAATATTTTCTATATGTTTCGCTGATTTACATTTGCAGCATTTGGCGAACGCCTTCATCCAGAACAACTTGCATTCATCTTTATTATACAGTTGAGCAATTGGGTCCCCAGCAGTGGTAATCTTACAATTAGCCTGATCTTTTAATTAACAGGCCAACACCTTAACCACTTTCTGGTCCCACCTCCTCTCCCTGTTGCACTAACAGCATTTGGCAGACAACCTTATCAAAAGCGACTTACGGCGTTTGCTTGATGGTGCTGGAACTCCCATTTTTCCTTTTAGTCTATCAACTTTACCACCAAGCTACCACTTCCCACATCTCCCCCTGTCCTATTAATGAAGGTTAAAAAGGCCAAAAAATATCTTAATATTGATAAAATATCAAGATATCAAACAAATATCAACCCAATACTTTTATTTTGACACTAATAATATAGATTTTGGTTGCATAAACTATGTTTATGACATTAAAATATTGATAAATTAACTGGATAGAAGAAATGTTTAGCATCCTGACATATATCGTATAGCAAGGTGAAGAAATTAAGAGTACCAGCTGTGCCGATTTACACTCCTAAGTTTCTAACAAAGTTCAGTGGCAGGGGTCACCCCAGAACACAAAGTAAAGTTCACCGTATTACTTTTATTGCACATGCCGCTCATTTGACTCCATTTAAATCTCCCATTCCTTTGATCGCTCTGACAGTATCAAAGAAAAATAACCGAAGGACTTTACTCATATGAACTCATTTTCACACCCATCCTATATGCATATCACAGAGCATGGAAAGGAATCAAAATTCAGCGCCTGCCATCTGAATTCTGCAGACTAGCACTCTGTGTTCTGCTGCTGGGCGTGGACGGGCACGATAAAAATGCACACAGACGGAAGAGTGACAGAATGGATTAATGGATTATCAAGCCACATCTAATGAAGATTTGTGTCTGGATGCGTGCTTGCCTTTGGCCGATTCATCTCTTAAGACAACAGCAGAAGAGAAGGAGGGAGAAGGGAAGATTTACAACCTTGCTCATATCTGTAATTAAAGTGTCTTATTTCTCTGCAGTGTGAAAGCTCCAGTAACATTCTGAAATACTAACTAGCGAATGCACCATTTATGACGCCTTGCTTTAATCTGTCGTGCTAAAAATAACGGAAGGGAAAATGGAGAGCGGGGAAAGTTTGGCAGAAAAAAGAAACATACAAGTAAATAAATCCCTAATGTCAATATTTTAGTGACAGCACATAGATTTCCACAGTCAAGTCAATTTGGAGTTGTTCGCTCGGGCTAACACTCACATTAAATATATGTGTGTAGTGGAATAATGCTGACCCTGCGTTTAGCGATTAGGTTATTCCCCTAATTTAAAATGTTTAATAACTGTAATGATGCCAATAAATTAACATGTTGTTTTTTTTCTGGAGCCCGATAACAGCAGAGAGGAACACTGTGCAGGCTTGATAAGTAAAAATCAATTTGCGATAATTAATAATTAATGGAAATGCCGCAATCTGTTATTGTCACCCAGGATGCTGCTTGCCTCATCCTGTATCAGCGACAAAAATACAGAAAAAAACACGGTTTTCAAATTAACATTCGGAAAACATTATACTTGGTTTAGGTTTTCTTACAGACCTTAACAAGCAGTACAAAAGGCATGTGTGTGTGTGTGTGTGTGTGTGTGTGTGTGTATGTGTGTGTGTGTGTGATTCTTACTATTCTTTAATTAATTCCTCAAAGTCCAGAATCGATTCTAAATTCATATAACATGACAGTCCCTTGATTCTAAATTGCCCTTAGGAGTGAGTGTGAGTGTGTGTGGTTATGTGTGCAGCCCTGTGATTGACTGGAGACCTGTCCAGAGTATACCCTTGTCACTCGCTATATGTGCGCTGGGATAGGCTCCAGCAAACCCCCGTGACTCAAGCTTGAGAATTAGCAGGTATAGAAGATGACTGAATAAATGAATGAATGAATGAATGAATGATGACAGTCCCTGGCAAAGCACACAAATTTGGTTCCCTTCCTTCACACTAAGGCGCTACTTTGGAAAAGCCAATTTACCACCTAGCATTTTTAAGGTTTGAAGGAAACCACAGAATCCTCTCAAAATAGCAAAATAAATTGTTTTGTTGATCATGAGACCAGCAGGACCTTCACCACAGCCAAGTCTATGCCTATCCTGGTCCCTGAGCTAGACTCTTAACCCTACTCCAGGGACGCTGTACCATAGCTGACCCTGCACTCTGATCCCAACCTTTTATGGTGAAATATGTGAAGAAAAACATATAATGTACAAACAAATCTGTGACAAGAATATTCATTCATTCATTCATCTTCTATACCCGCTTATTCACGAACTTTCAGTGGTCACAGGGGTCTGCTGGAACCTATCCCAGCGCACATAGGGCAAAAGGCATGGGTACACCCTGGACAGATCGCCAGTCCATCACAGGGCCACACACACACAACCATACACACTCACATTCACTCCTATGGGCAATTTA
>JAOTQW010000015.1:3832975-3847778 GCA_026260075.1 Sisor rabdophorus
AGATCGATTGATTGAAATGTGCCCTCAGAATCACATCCTGTTTTGCAAAATCATGTCCACCGCTTGACCGCATGCATGTCTTGTACTTTCAGGCCACTCAAGAGGAGCTTAAGGCATCATATCGCCGACTTTGCATGCTCTACCACCCCGATAAACACCGCGATCCAGAGCTGAAAAGACAGGCAGAGCAGCTTTTTAACCTGGTGCACCAGGCATATGAAGGTGAAACACATCAAAAATGCTTCTGTACAGTAATGTGACTTTACTTTTTCCTATAGATGTCATTTCATAAGGTTTTTTTTTCTTCTGTGTAGTTCTAAGTGATCCTCAATCCAGAGCTATTTATGATATCTATGGAAAGAGAGGGCTGAGTGTTGAAGGATGGGAGGTAAGTTGTTTAAAATATAATAAGGGTTTGGCTTTATCAATATTACACTCAAAAGCAACTGCTGATCAGTTTTCTGGTGAAGGTGTAACTCTGAAAGCATAAATGTTTTATAACTAAAAACCTCCACCAGATTTTATTCATAAGTCAAAAGAAAATAAAATACTTTATAACATAAAGTAACTTTATGTTACTTTATACACATCTGTAATGCGTTCCCTTGTGTATGTGTTTGTGTGTGTATGTATGTGTTAAATTTTTTTAGGTAGTGGAGCGAAAACGAACACCAGCAGAGATCCGGGAGGAGTTTGAACGCCTTCAGAGAGAGCGGGATGAAAGAAGACTTCAGCAACGGACCAACCCTAAGGTTTTATTTCTCTCCTGTGTCACTTTGAGTTTCTGAGAGAATTTGATTTTACTGATTTACATATCTGTCCGGCAGGGGACAATCAGTGTGGGTGTGGATGCCACAGACCTTTTTGATCACTATGAGGAGGATTATGAGGGACTTTCTGGTGGTGGTGTCTTTCCCAGCATTGAGATTAACAAGATGCATATATCTCAATCCATTGAGGTGTGTAATCTTAACCTATGTTATCTAATTCTGGTTTGGTGTATTAAAGTTATATATCTATTACAACAAAGACGTGTTAAAAAAAGGCTCATTCATGATATAGTTCGGTTATTAATAAGTTTGGTTATGCTAATTGTATTGGTCAAGTGTAAATAATACAGGAGTGTCACCACGCAATATAATAACAAAATACATAAAATAATAATTACGTTATTATTTCTTTTTGAAAAATGTATGCATACAGATGTGTGTGGGGGAAATTACTTTTATTAAATATATGTAATTTTTGCCTTTCAGGGCTTGCTGTAGTTTGGTCTCCAATCATGCACACAGGGGGTTTAAGAAAAGGTTAAATGTTGGTATCTAATAAACCAGTTCAAGTAATGGGTGAATCTGTGACTAATGCTCGCTTACACTAAAAAAATATTTTTTTGCGCAGGCCAGCAATGTCGCCATCTTATTTGAACATAGAATCGATTCTGGCCTTATGAGAATCAATTCAGGAATCATTAGAGAAAGAATTGTGATGCATCAAATCTTTTCACAGCCCTATGTAGTACAGGGAGGTTTTTATGTATTCAATTTCTTCATACTTTTATGTGAGCAGAAATGGCTTTATTTGTCGCAAAAGTATAAAAGCAAATCATCTTTTTTTTAATTCTAGTTAAATTGTAAAGATGTAACCATAAAGTAATTATTAATCAGAAGAGTTTTTTGTATATTTAGAGTCTATTCTGGAATTGTATATTGACTTTTGGAATCAGATTGGATAAGAACGTACCTAAAGTTTCCCCACTTCTAATCAAAAAACCACCTACAAATGTCACACCATATGGGGCAGAGATTCCTAAAGAAACCTTTCACAATTTGAAGTAAACACTCTCTGATCTATAAAGTCAAAGATAATTGAATGGTTTCTATGTACATTTTCTGCTCGCAAACACGATATCCATTGTGTCATTTATCCTACACACACACACTAATATGCATTTGATTTTCACAGTATAGGGATATGACTTTCTTAAAAAATTCTCCCATGCTGCTCTCTTATTATTGATGACACAAATTAAGAGGCTGCGTCCATCTGCTCTAACTGCAGTTAATGGGTAACAGTCAGAGCAGGTGTGCGTTCCAAATTGAAGTTGACACGGTGTGTAAAATTTGCTTTAATTCACCTTGAACATCTTTGATGAATTAGAGTCAGCACCTTTTCCAGATCCATGTGCTGTCAGCATTAAATGAGATTTGCTTTTTAGACCTTTTTTTTTTTCGTTTTTCCCTAGGCCCCTCTGACGACATCAGACACGGCCATTCTTTCCGGCTCTCTTTCCACAAACAATGGCAACGGTGGCGGAAGCATCAACCTGGCTCTGCGACGGGTGATGTCAGCAAAAGGCTGGGGGGAGGTGTGCGCTTTGCTTTCCGTAGATAAGTCCTGTATGTCCTTCTGCTGGAAATGCTATTTGTACCTATATTTTGTGTGTAGGTTGAATTAGGAGCAGGAGACACACATGGTCCTCTCCTCGGGTTAAAGATTTTCCGCAATCTGACGCCTCGCTGGTGAGTAATGCGTCTTACGGTGTTGTAAAATGCGTCCTATGAAGAAGAAAAGAAATTGAAAATAATCGTCCTGGATGATTTATCAACTCCATGTTGTCTTTTTGGTTTAGATTAGCCACTGGTCTTACATTTCTGCCAACTATTGACACCCATATCCAGAGTAACTTGCATTTATTTGTTTCTCTATCTAACTGAGTAGCTCAGGGTTAAGGGCTTGGCTCAGGGGCCCAGCAGTGGCAGCTTGAATGTCATGGAAATTGAACCCACAATCCTCCCATCAGCAATCCAACAGCTTAATCACTGAGCCACCACATCCCCCTAGACTGAAAAAAATGACAGCGTTTATATCAATAGTGCAGTTCTTTTGGGGTCTTTTATGGGCAAACTTGTCATAGTGGGGTCTGTAAAACACATCCAGCTCTTCTGTGGTCTTCTTTCTAATGTTGGATATTATGACTAATAATTAATTTCTGGAAGCTAATGATAAATTCAGAAAGGTTTCACTGTTGAGGACGAAGTACTCAAGTTTTCTATTCTGCACATGGATTTTAAGTTTTTAACACATTAACCCAGTCTGCCGCTGTGTGTTTGTGTGTTTCAGCTTTCTGACGGCTCAATGTGCAATGCAGTTTTCATCACGTGGGGTGCGTCCAGGCGTTACCACTGTGCTTGCGCGCCACCTAGACAAAAACACAATGGGCTACCTACAGTGGCGCTGGGGAGCTCAGTCTTCCATGAACACCAGCATTGTGAGAGACACAAAGAGCAGCCACTTCACATTTGCTGTGCAGGTCAGTAACTCTGTAAAGCTAATAAAAAAAATTGATCACAAAAGAATAGACACACCAGCGAGGCCTGATTAGGTACAAGCCCTGCAAATATAATAAAAATTATGCAGCTCACTGGTTTAAATTAACCTGCCATAGTGTCTGGGTAAAAATTATGTTTCTATCAATACAGTGATTTTGCCCCAAAAATTGGTTGGTCCAGACTAATTTCAATTCTGATGGTGTTGTAATGTGTTGGGTTTTTTGTTTTTTTCCATCACAACATCAGACCTAAATTATTAACACAGAACAGAACTCGTGCAGAGTTTAGCTCCACCTTCACACACCTGCCTGAAAGTTTCAAGTTCATTATATTTACATTTATGGCATTTGCCAGACGACCTTATCCAGAGCGACTCATTTATTTCATTGATTCAACTGAGGCCTAAAGGGCCTTGCTTAGGGCCCCAGTGGTGGTAATGTGGTGATACTGGGAATCAATCCAGAAGTCAACTGTTTAGCACCCCAACACCTAGTATCTAACTACTGACCTACCACCTGCCCGTAGACCTAGTAAGACCTTCATTAGACAGTTCAGGTGTGTTTGATTGGGGTTGGAGCCAAACTGCAGAATTCGCAGAATTTCCAGGACTGAATTTATTGACCGTTGTATGTCATTCTGTATATCTAGATGAAAGGTTAAACCTACAATTCAGGTTTTAGGAAACCACGTTTTGAAACCAATAATGCCATTGTGTATTTTTATTATATAAAAAAAAATTAATAATTTTTTTTTATGTGTTTTTGAGCGGCGGTGCTGTGGCATAGTGGTTAGCACGGTCGCTTCACAGCAAGAAGTTTCCAGGTTCGATTCCCGGGCGAAGGGTCTTTCTGTGAGGAGTTTGCATGTCCTCCTCACGCTTGTGAGGGTTTACTCCGGGTACTCCGGTTTTCTCCCACAGTCCAAAAACATGTACCTTAGGTTAAATAGTGACTCTACATTGCCCATAGGAGTGAGTGTGACTGTGTGTGGTTGTTCGTCTATGTGTGGTCCGGCAGGCTAGAGACCCGTCCAGGGTGTACTCCTTTTTTTCGTCCTATGTGCGCTGACATAGGCTCCAGTAGACCCCCGTAACCCTGAAATAGGGAATGAGCGGGTATAGAAGATGAATTAATTCATGTACTTTTGAGTCTATGAAATTTGTCACATGACTTATGTCATCACAACTTTATAGTTGAATGATATTTACTTAAAAAAATATTTAACATGTGCAATTTAAGCACAAGGAGCAATGTCTATATACTTAAAGTTTTGTCTCAATGGACAGTAATCTTTCCATGATATGCCTGTGTGCAGTGTTTCTAATGATTTATTCTGATTTCTAATAACATTTGTAATATTTTCAAATGTTGAAATAGTCTAAAAACTTGTGCAAGACATCTTGTGCATTTTAACTTATTGTGTTATTTTATCCGACAGTTGGGGCTTCCACATACTTTCATAATGATGAGCTACCAGTACAAATTCCAAAATGATGACCAGACCAAGATCAAAGGTTCTGTCAAGTATGTGCTCGAGTTCCTGTTGAATTAGTTTCAGTTCCTTACTTATAGTATGAACAATAAACTGCATTAGGTTTTTAAGGACGTACTCCTTCCTTGTGTCCAGATCAGGCTTTTTTGGAACAGTAGTGGAGTACGGTGCTGAGACTAAGATCAGTCGACACAGTGTTCTCGGTGCTACAGTCAGTGTTGGGGTGCCACAAGGTGTTTCACTCAAAATTAAGTATGATGCTGATGGTTTATTCCTTTTTTTCTGTTTTTGGATTGTCTAAGCACTTTATGCAATGCATGTTCAACAACGTCCGTTATAGGTTGAACAGAGCCAGCCAGACCTATTTCTTTCCGATCCACTTGACGGACCAGCTCCTTCCCAGCGCAGTGTTTTACGCGACTGTCGGCCCTCTTGTATTTTACTTGGCTATCCAACGGCTTGTTATCAAACCCTACATGCGTGCTCAGAAAGAACAGTAAGGAAAGGTTTTTAAAAATTGTGATTAGAATACTGTTATGAATTTAAATCCTGCTGTTACTAATGCTTGATGTAATTTTACGCTCACTGTAACTCTAATTTAACTCTTAATTTTAGCTCAATTTTACTTCAACCTTTATTTTTAATGCTCATTTTAACTCCTACAGTAACTCTAATTTAACTGTACCTTTAATTTAACTCTCATCTCTAACTGTTAAGTAAACTGTAATTCACTGGGGTTAATTCGACTCTTACTGTAACTGTTCATTTGACTAATTTAACTCTTACACTAACTGTTAATTATACTGTAATTTACTGGGGTTAATTTAACTCTTAGTGTACCTCTTGGTTAATTATTGTATTTCTATTACTGTACACAGAGCCGTGGTTATGTGTATTTCTTTAAATCGCAGTTGTAATAATGTACGCGTTAAGTTGTGTATTTGTTTACGTTGTGGTGTTTTCTTAAAATTTAGGGAACTGGAGAAGCAGCAGGAAAGTACAGCATCAGATATTGCAAAGAAAAAACAAGAAGCAGAATCTGCTGTGAGTTCACACAAAACTGCCCCACTGTTGAGTGTTTGTAATGTGGACTAGTCAACCACCACATTTAGCCGATACCCTTATTTAAACTTGTATTTATTTTATTTATACAACTCAACAATTGAGGTTTAAGGGCATTCTTCAAGGGCCAATGTTAAATTTGGTGATGTTAACCATTTAGCTAATACTAACTAATACACAGTTCATGCTGAAATTTGTTAAACAAATATATGCCATACAGACTTCGGCTGATTGAAAATGCTTAGAAACAGTAGTCAATACAGTAAAGAAGAGAATTTGAAAAAAATAGTTTGCAGGAATTCCTTCAGCTCTAAAAAAAAAAAAAAAAAAAATGGACCGCTTTCTGATTAAAATAACATTAAAAACATTTAATAGCTATTTAAATTTGACTGAAAGTTAAATTTAAACTTTTATTAGTATATAAAAAAACTGGCAATTGTGACCGTTAAAAGATAAAATTTTGTCCTTTTTTTTTACTGCTACTGAAAATTTATATAGTATTTTTTTAATTGATTATTGTTAAGGTACAGTATTGCATTATTCTTGTTTCTCAGGTACTACTGATGCAGGAATCTGTGCGGAGAATCATTGAAGCTGAGGAGTCAAGAATGGGTAAGATATCTGTTCGTGTGCGTTATGTTGAAACACATGACATCTTCAACTCTAAACACAATTGAAAGAACAAGCACGTGTTTTAGTTCACTGGTGTAATGTCACTTTCTTTTTGCTTTTTGTATGTAGGAAAAGTTTACTCAAGCGAGTTTAAGCAATCAATCGTTTTTACCAATTTTTCCTGATATTTAATCCTTTTTCCCTGGTATCACATCCACTGATGTATGCTGCCATCTTGTGGCTATTTAGAATTGCGCTCAGTATCACCTTTAGTGTGCTACATTGAGAGGAGAATGAAAACTCTGTTACAACCCAATAGCAAACCTTTTTTTTAGTTCCTTTTTAATGTACAGATCATAAAGCCTTTTAACCTTCTTATGCCAGGCCTCATTATACTCAACGCCTGGTATGGAAAGTTTGTGACAGACAATAGCAGAAAGCACGAAAGAGCCAGAGTCATTGACGTGACCGTACCTCTACAGTGCCTGGTGAAAGACTCCAAACTCATTCTCACAGAAGCCTCAAAGGTAACACCATTTACTGCAACATTACAGTACATATTGCACAACACTACCTCCTAAAATGTTTTCCTCTGTAGTATCTTTGATCACAGCAATTTGCCAACACACACTTTTTTCATTTTGGCTGTTAACATTTTTATTTATTGTTTATATTCGTTACATTTTATCTTTAAATAAGCTCCTTCCTCTTACAGTGCCTTAAAAAAGTATTTATACCTCTCAAACTTGTTTTCATTTCTACAACCACCAACCTAAATGTATTTTATTGAGATTTTATGTAATAGACCAACACAAAGTAGCACATCGTTGGGAAGTGGAACAAAACATGATGTTCGGTTTTCAAAAATGGCCGCAAATAATATTAAGAGGGGTAAATTTGTACTAAGCCCTTTTGCGACAAATACTTTGCAGAGCCACCTGTCGTGGCTAAATTTTGCCTATTCTTCTTTGCAAAATGGCTTAAGCTTAGCCAGATTGGCTGAGAAGTGTCTGTACACAACAGTTTTCAAGTCTTGCTATAGATGCTGGACTGGGTCATATTTTGTTATACAAACCATTCCATTGTGGCACTAGCCCTGCCTTCCCAGTCTTCCTATCAAATCTGACCACCTTTCCTTGTCCGAGCTAAAAAAATTCCCCATTTTCCCAACCTTGTTTTATTGTAAGAATGATGTGATCAGGGTAATGAGCAGTGTTATTTGAGTTAATTGCTTAAACATTTGAATACCACATATCATTTTTTAGTCTATTTAGAATTTTTGTTTTGTGTTGGTCTATTACATAAAATCTCAATTTAAAAAAAACAAATACTTTCAAGGCACTTTCTTTAATGATACCAGTCTAATTTTTTTTTAATGAAGTTAATATAAGACAACATACTGCAGAACATTCTCTCTGCTAAAGCCTTTACTGTGTCAGAGACTTTGACATTAGAGATTTTTGTCTAAATACTTACATAAAACTCAGTAATTTTATGCCTTTTATAGAACCAGGAAATAAAAGTCTCCTAAATGTGTTGTTAGTTTAGAAACACAAAAACACATGATCTTATAAGTCTAAATCAAAAATTAAATTTAACTGGTATTCTATTGCAAAGTGGTGCAAATACATAAATCAAAGTGCATCTGTGCCATGATTCTGTTTTGTTTTTGTGCTCAGGCTGGATTGCCGGGCTTCTACGACCCCTGTGTGGGTGAGGAAAAGAGTCTGAAGGTGCTGTATCAGTTTCGGGGGGTCATGCACCAGGTTCTGTCTGGTGACTCTGAAGGACTCAGGATACCAAAACAGTGTAAGTTATTTAAAACAAATAGTCAAAAAGCAACAAAGCCGGAGCCGGGCTGGATGAGTGAGTTGATGGATGGATGGATGGATGGATGGATGGATAAATGAATGAATGAATGAATGAATTAACAAAGCCAGAGGCTTAAATTTTGTCCACCCTGTTTGCCTTTCATACAATTGGCATATGTGTCGGCTCCAACTGCAGGAGAGAAAAAGAAAAACAGTCTACATGAACTGTGATGTTTTAATTACAGATTCACTTTATCAAGAATTAGTTTAATATGTAATGTATTGATACATGAAGGTAGTATATAGGAACAAAGAATATTGTGACGGCTGAATCGATAATTTTACACAGCTTTATATTTGTCCACTGCTATTGTCTCATGTGTTTGTCTTTTTTTTTTTTTTTTTTTTTTAGCTCACCGAATTGATAATGACACTTAGGATCTTTAATCTCCAGAGCTGAAAGGGACAACTGGAACAAGTAGGACTGAGAAACAGATGTTATCGTGACTTGGATATTCCTTGAGACCTAAAAGCCATTCACATGCACTACAGCCTTCTTTTTGTGAAGTTTTAATCTTTAAGTAAAAGGGCATGTTTATTGGAGTCCAGTGGAATGATGCATGAAATTGTTCAATTCCCGGTTGGAAAAAAAATCCTGTATTTAAAATCAGTACAAAAATGTTTTGTTACATTTCCTGTTTTTTGCCTTATGGTTTTGGTTTTTTTTTTCTTTTCGATACCGGTAAAAATTATGGTTACTATACTAACATTTGTACTAGGGAGTTTCCAACACCTCGACAGTGCCTGTATTTATTCCACACCTAAAAACATTTTTGGAAGTTATCAGCACATGCTGCTGTAGCAATCTACAGAATCCCACACAAAAGGGGGGCAATAAGTGTCCTAGACATCAGCATTGATTAATCAGCATACAAATATTATTATGTAAAAGAGAAATATTTCTCCTGATTTAAGTTTTAAAAAAATCAATATCTGTTCCTGGAATATTCTGTTATACTTGGTATTGGCCAATCGTAATGAATTTACCCTACCAGTCTGTCTGATTTAACTGGCGAACATGAATGTACACCATATAAACATCATAGTAACTTTTCCACTCAAACTAGTTATAAGATGCCACAGTGTGTGTAAAATTCACATTACTATATTGAGAAAAGTAAGGAAACCACTGCCCCCCCTCTTTCAAATTTAGTCTCTTATAACACGGTTGTGTAAAAGCAAAGCTTTCATGGTCTTTCCATACCTTTAAAGGTCTTGTTTTAATCTTCTGCAAACACAAGCCTTTAATAAACTTCTGCCATAAGGTAGTTAAGAAACAGAAAAGGATGGTTGTGCAACATCTCTGTTCCCTCTCAAAATCGTCTATCGTCAGTTAAGTACACCCTTTAAACTTGTGCCATGGAGTTGGACGGGAGTAATTAAAATAAAGATTAATATGGTTTTAAATTTTGTTTTTGTTATTTTCTTATATGTATACATATCTTTGTTAATTTATTTAGATTAACAAATTAATCTAAATAAAATTCTCATTAGGCATTTTATTAGATTGGACCGTTTTCCAGAAACCCACCTCAATCTGTCAAAAAACATTAACTGAGTAAATGCTGAAAAATACTTTAGTTGAAACTCGAAATTCATTCATTCTGGATCAATTTGCAGACAATGATGATTACTGGATAAACATTGCATCGCAACATAAATTTATAGAAGTCATATTAAGATAATTTTATCTATAATCTCTATTTATGATGATACAAAATAAACATTCGTGACTTTACACAGGGGCAGCACAGTAGATTAATGGTTAGCACTGTTGCCTCCCTCCTAGAGGTCCTTCTGTGGGCTCACGGAGTTCTACTGGACAAGTTGCCAGTCCATCACAGGGCAACACATAGACAATCAACCACACAAACTCGCACTCAGACCCTTTGACTCACAAAGATCCTTTGCTCTGTAACGGAACCTGGGACCTTCTTGCTGTGGGGAGACCGTGCTAACCACTATGCCACTGAGCCTCCATATAATCTATGTAATCAATAAAATAAAATTTTCCTCAATTAATCTTTTTTTCCCTCTGAAGGCAGTCCTGTACAAACACTTTGTAGTCTTTTAATACGCCTCAGAAACTCCTTAAGATCACAGATTTTGAGAAAATTGCCACTTTATATAATTACTGTACTGGAAGCCACTATTTGTTATAATCAACGTTAAAGTTATTAGGTTATTTGACTAATAATTAATGGATTTAATCCAAACCTCAGTAACTCAAAAATATCACATAACAAGGTGGTGAGTTCAATTCCCATGATCACAAACTGCCTCTGTTGATTTCTTGAAAGTCCTTCTACTTCACCTGTTCAGCTGTTTAAATGAAATAAATGTTATAAATATTACTTTATTTGACTGATTAAATAAATGGATGTAATTCCAACATAAGTAACTCAAAATTAATTATATTAACATAAAGAGAGACAAGGTGTTTAAAACCCATTATCTGCTGGTTCCTTAAGCAAGGCCCATGAATCTCAAATTCTCGGCTGTGGAAAAATGCTATACTTTTTGGGTTCATTCATTTATGCCTTTATTCATCTTCTATACTTACTTATTGCCTAACTCAAAAAGGTACACCCTAGACAGGTCGCCAGTCGATCACAGAGCCACACATAGGCAAACAACCACATACACACACACACATTCACTTCTATGCCCAATTGTGTGAGGAAACTCATGCAAGCCCAGGGAGAACATGCAAACATCAGCACAAAAAAACCCTTTGCCCAGGAATTGAACCCAGGAACTTCTTGCTGTATGCTTCGCCGCCCTGCTTTGTACATACTGTCTCTAAATTATGGGGTAGTCAGTATCCCAGGTTACTTCAGCTTGTGGCATTACTCAAATTACTAAAATAAAGCAGCCGCCTTTAATTATTAGGTTATTTGACTGAAAATAATTGGGTTAAATCCAATCATTGGTTACGCAATATATATTTTTTTATTTGTCTTCCATGTCATATCCATTGGAAAGCACAAGGCGGTAAGTTTAATTCCCACAATCACAAAGCTGGTCCCTTACATTTGCAGTATTTGGTAGACACTCTCCTCCAGAGCGACTTACAATTGAGCAATCAGGGGTTTAGGGCCTTGCTCTGGGGCTCACAGTGGTGACTTGATGGTGCTGGGAATCAAACCCCGGTCTTCCTAGTATGAGTCCAACAACCTAACCAATAGGCCACCACTTCCCACTAAAAACACTTATTACATACCCGCACAACTGGATAGATGACATGAAATGTTAGTCGCAATGAATACCAGCATCTGCCAGCTGCAGTAATTCGTATTTTAAATAATGAGTGTGATATGCAAATGTTGGTTATAAAATCACGCGCAATTTGTGCGCAATTTGTTTTACAGTCAAATTGTTAATGGGTGTAAAATGTAGGGAAAAACTGTGTCCTAAGGGAAATGTCCTAAGGGAAATGCTGAAACTTTTAGTTAAAAAAAAAGTTTGTGCATTGCGATCCGTATATTTAATCAGATGTCAGCATGATTATAGATCTGATTTATGACTCTTAATGCTGATTTATGATCAATGCGGCTCTGCTCCCTCCTGCGCGCCTGTGTGCGTGTGTGTATGTGTGTGTGTGTGTGTGTGTATAATTATGGGCGTGTCCCACCCCAGCACGTCAGAAAAAGTAGCTGCTTGTGTGGTGAAGGGCTGGCTGACTGCATGGTCTATGGTTGGCTGTAGGAGGGGAAGAAACGCGAGTTTAAAAGAGGGGGATGGGCAATAAGTTGTTTTGTGTTGCATTCCTGCAGTGTGCTTGACCTTTGACCTCGTTGTGCTCTCTTTTCCTTGCATACCAAAGTGAGGGGTTTTCCCTGCAGTATGCCAGAAGGAGGTTAGCTCACACGCGCTGCGCCCTGGACGTGTTTACTAGCTACTAGCCTACGAAAGCTCGCGCTGTTTACCTGTATCTGTATCTGCAGTTAGCTAGCTAGCAACGACATAGTGGTTTATTAGATTTCGACCGAAGCGCGCGGTTTGCGTTAAAAAAAAGGGGGCCGAGCAGGGACACGGTTTTTTTTTCCAGCCCGTGCAACAAAAAAAAAACCGTAGAAAAAAGGGCGACGTGGATGTGGAGTGTTTTTGGATTTTGCAGCGAGCTCGAGCAGATCGTTGTGCTTTGCGCACTAGCTCTGTAGCTGGTTCACCCGCACACGTTTTTCCTATCCAGCGCTCGCCGATTATTCGGCAATATCTCGCCGCAGAAACACGGAGAAAACCGAGGAAATGAAGGACAAACAGAAGAGGAAGAAGGAGCGCACATGGGCCGAGGCTGCTCGTATGGTAAAAAAAAACACGTTATGTCTTTGCATAATTATTATTTATTATATATATATAAATGTCAGTTTTTCTGTGCGTCATGAGCCCCAGACAAAGCTAGTGTTTGTATGAAGCCGCAGCGTCTCTCGCCTGCTGCTCGTCATTTCGATCAGTCAAAACAACCCCGGGGCTTGTTAAAACCAACCCTAAATTAAAACACGCTTTAAAACGTACATTTTTAAACCGGTGTAACTGTTTACGCAGAATTATGAATGAAGACGGAACTTGTAGCTTAGCTGCCTTAGCACCGCTACCCGTTTGACCCTTTGTTTGCTTGTAGCTAATGTTAGCTTACTGGCTAAAATGACAGATAGACCGGAATAGCTGTAATGGCGAGGATGAAAATTTCCTTCAGAACGCATCTTATGACCAGGGTTTTTTTTTTCGTGCATCGAATCTGGGCTTTGTCTAAAACAGCCAGGTTTTTATTTAATTCCACACAGTTTTAAACCCGGAGCTTCCTGACTTCCGAGTGTTTAGCCTCAGTCTGCTGCTATAGGAAATAAGCAATAACCCCACAATTACATGCCTGTCTGAAGCGATTAATCGTTTTTAGGGCATGTAGATATTTTAATAAGCTTTAAGACCTAAAGTTGCTCTAATTTTCTTCCCAATTCAGGGTTATGAATATTATTCAGATTTCCATTATGATGGTCCCATTTATTTATTTATGTAGTCATGAGAAATATCGATTTTAACAGTCGATTAATCGGTATATACATGTTTATAATGATTTAATCATGAATGACACTAGCAAATCATATTCAGTTTCCCCAAAATATCCTCGGTTAAAATATTAATTTATCCATATTAATACTGATAAATTAAAGGGATATTAACATTTACATACGTCAATTATATTACTAATATTTATACACTTTTTAAGGTATTTATTTGTGTTTACCTATTTTAAATGGCTGTAGTTAAGGTGAACTGCCAATTAAAAGGTTGGTGTTTGGGTACCACTACTGGGCCCCCAGAAAGGCCTTTAACCCCCATTTGCTCAGGTAGTATATATATATCTAAAAAAAAGAGAGTTAAACCTAAGTTGATGTGATTTAAGGCATTTGCCAGATGCTGTAATGAAAATGTAAGTTTAACTCTTAAGTTTTATATTTAATTTTCTGTAAATGTTTGTATCGCTCTGATAAGATGCTCTCGCCTAAAAAGATGTAGGCACCATGCTCGGTTTGCAGTTTCGTTAAATTTGCCCAACAGTTACTAGTTCGGCTTTGTTTTTAAGCAAAACCACTAAATCAGTCTTTCTCTACGGTGGCATGCTGATTAAACCACACTCTTGCAAAAAAATAAGTTACAATTTTTGTCAGCTGACTTCTATTTAAACCATTATAAACTGGTTCTGGATGGTGACAATTGGCAGGGATATTTTTTCCAACGCTTAGAAACAGTAAATATCTACTAATGGTTTATAAACCATAAGAACAAACTTAAAAAAAAAAAAACAAAACTTAATCCTAAACTTACTTTACTTTAAATTAAAGTCTAGGTCTAAACCCAATCTTAAACTACATGCTCCGGCTTGAATTTCTGCTGCAGATAAAGGACCAAAAAAGTTGCTTTTTGTTTTAGATGCTCTCCACAAAGCAATCAGTAGCTACTTAATATGTCTGTGTTTTTTGTACAAGCCTGAATTTTTTTTACCTAATGCTCTGTAATTGTCTTAAATGTTTTTTTGTTCTGCTGGTTGAAAGTGTCTATATTTTCTGCAAGACGCAGGACAGATTTCTATCCAATCCGAATTTATTGTCCAAACATTGCGATAGGCTTTCATGCTTGCCTGTTTGTGTGTATGTGTGTACCTTCGCACACCCTGTTTGCACTGTTATGTCATCATTAGGGGGAAAAAGGCTGGATCAGAACAAAGGGAAAACCTAAATTAATGTCGGGTGTTGCGTTTTCATGCTAAAGTTGACTTCAGGACTTAATGGGTCTGGGGAATAACATCACAGTTGTAGTATTTTGTTTAGACTGGTGGTAATATGCTGGCATTTTGGTGGGCAGCAAAACTATAATTAGGGGGGGTGGCCTAGTGGTTAAGGTGTTGGACTTATACCAGAAAGACCGGGGTTCGAT
>JAOTQW010000015.1:3856954-3870721 GCA_026260075.1 Sisor rabdophorus
AAGAGACGCTTAAAGACCCACCTCTTCCTTAAACACCTTAAATCACCTGACACATAACTCAATAATAATAATAAAAAAAATCAAAAAAAGGTACCATTCTGCTGTATAATTGTATTTTTCATTACTTTTTAAATTGTTTGTAGTTGTTACTGACTGTTACTGTTTGATCTTTCAATCTTTTTTTGGTTCTACTATGATTGCGTTACTATTGTATCAGTATTAGGAAGCTCAACAATCAAATTTGAAGCACTCTGCTAAATGCTGTAAAAGTAAATACACAATACCACAGTTTTTATGCTGGTTGTATCATTTTAGTTTGTTGTTTTTATCCGCCACATCTTAAAGGGCGGTCATTAAAATATTGTCTGACATCAGTCTGTGGTGCAATAAATATCTGATTTCCGGGTAGGGGCTCTGTGTACTCCAGCTTCCTTTCAGAGTCCGAAAAACATGTACTTTAGGTGAACGAGTGTGAAGTATATGATCGTCATGAAATAGCCTTGATGTTTGTAATATTAGTAGAAAAATTGTGTCTAACGTTATTGGCTTTATTTCCATTCTGAAGACATATTTAAACATCTTTTTATGATGATGTTTGTCATGCTACTGTACCTCATGCTCGTGGCTCACTTGTTTTTTGTTAATTTTATTTTTGCTTCTTTTTTCAGCTTCAGTGGATGAGACGTCCTCTAGTGCCTCATGCTCCACAGAGCCGCAGACACGACTTAGCCGCTCCTCACAGGTGCCTTTATCTCTCGACAACTTTGTTCTATATCTTTGTCATTGAAATTTGTCCTTTTTTATTAAATTTTATTCATTGTTGTCTATTTCTCTTTACAGTCAGGGAGACAAAGGAAAAAATCTGTCATGATGCCTCGTGTAGTTCTTACTCCACTGAAGGTCAACGGTGAACATGTCCCATCAGGTTACCTTCTTTTCCCTTTCATCCTTATCTTTGTCTTCCTTCTTTCCTGCCAGTCTCCACTATCTCCGCAGTGTTTTGTAAGCCCATTCACTCTGACTGTGGTCTGACAGTTTTTGTAATTTTACGCACTGGCAGACTTAAATCATTTATGCTGCTGTCTTCCTAAGACCGGTGGTACACCCACAATTCCATCCTGTCAGCAGTCTCCTCTGTGTGTCTGTTAACTCTAAAACGGCATCTTCCCAGCAGGCACTGACTTTTTGTGTAGCTTGTTCTTAGCACCACCCTTTGCTTGCAGTGTGTGAAACCAGCATATCTGGTTGTAAGCCCTGCTTTTATTACCCTATGGTTATCTGACTCCTCTGCTTTGCTTTTGCAGCCTCACTTGAGAGAGCCTCTTACCCTTCTTGCTTAGTATCTCCATATCTGGGACATCTGTCCTTGTGGCTTTGTGTGTGTGTGCACTAGCCAGCATTTTTTTGTCTTGTTTTGTTTGCCTGCTGATCCAGCCTCTCCAATGTCACTGGCTTTCTCTGCCTGTGCTACCCTTCCCATATTTACTTATTTTCCAAGTCTCATTAGCCTCCATCCTCCCCCACCTGTCCCCTCAGGAGCTGCAGGGAGACGCAGGGAAGGGTCTAGGGGGGGTCCAGGCCCAGCACTTCGAGTCCGCCCAGAGCTGGGCTGGATACGCCCCCAGCGCTTCAAGAACATGCGTGGCATACGTTCAGGTACAGAGGATGTGACTCTGTGGTATCGTTAATATTTACCCTGAACCCAGTTAAAACACTATTTGACCATCCCATCAATGGACGCTGTTTAGCAGTACCTTCCTGACATATCATAGAATAAAGTAATAAGTCTAATGGCATAGGGTTTGCTGTGCTAAACAGGGGTTTGTTTTTACCTTATGGGCATATAGCTTGTGAATGGTAAATTGTGCTCAACGTTTTGTTTTCTCTGGTTATTGAATTGTATGTTTGGCCGATTTGTTGAAATGTGTATTTGCGTTTTTCTGACACAATGGTGTGACCTTGAATTGAAATGTTTTGCCATAAATCACGGCTAACTGGACTGAATTACTATTTTCAGTGAGTCATTTATTTTACAGTTTTACCTTACACTTGCCCTTTTCCAACACAATCTTCAAGTTAGCAGTTCAAAAACACCCTAACCACTGATGTACCACCTTTCCACTTGTACTCTAGTGTTGATGAGGCCAATAGTTTCTTAAAAAAAGAAAAGAAACCATATTTAGAATTGTTACAAACTAGTGCTGCCTACCTTTAAAATATGATTTGCATAGCAACAGACACAGCACAGCTGTACTTTAGGTGATTCAACACATTTTGACTAATCGAAAATGCTTGCATGCTGTGGTATAATTGTATTTATCAAATCCAATATTTTTAAAAAGAAGACATGGAAATATAGCTGTTTTTAAATATTGATGTAATTATTCTCACTGCTACATTTGCTGCTTTTGTTTCTTGTGTACTCTGTGCACAATTATTAGGCAAGTTATTTTTTAACGATTTGTCATTAATAGCCCATGCCAGTACCTACCCTATACCTTGCTGCTGGCATATGAATCCAAAGTGCAGCCCTGTTCTTAACCGATCCAACCACATTTCCCTTTATCAGGTCTACCAGGAGTTTTACTCATCTTGTCAGATATTTCTTGGCGCAGTCTTAGTTTCAACTTGTGTGTCTTGTTCTATGGTTGTCAGGTTTTAGCATTTCTTAGCTTTTGAGCACTGAGCACCTTGTACTTCTGAGTTTTCACTGTACTGGAGGATAATGGCTTCCTGCTATTTTCACGTTTAATTTAATTAGTCTTAAATCTTTGGCAGTTCATTTGCGTCTACTTTTCTCAATGCGTTTTTTGTGAACTAATTGCAATAAAACGTTCGATTTTTGCTTAAAGGGAGTGCTACATGCCTCCTAATAGATATTTTACAAATTCTTATTTTAAGTTAATTTTTTTTTATTTGGGGATAAAAGTAGCTGCCTTATTATGCACACTAAATAAACATCTGATGCTTGTATTCAAAAACAATTAAGTTTATACTGCTTGGAGTTGGGGAAAAATATGCCAAAAAATTTTATTATATTGTAAAATACAAAACTCACTTGCATGATAATTGTGCACAGTGTATGTTGACTAATTAAGAATGTGTACGATTTGTCTTCATACTATAATCCTTTTGTTTAACACAACAGGCCCTATTATTATTATTATTTACTGCTGTATGCTTGCATGGTTGTGTAGTTAAGTGCAAATCCCGCAGATTTGAATTAAATTTGATTAAACAAGTAAAAAAGAAATCATGTGTGGTACAATACTGTTAAAAGATCTACCATGATTACTTATTGACATGCCAATATTTTTTGTAGCATTTGTTTTTGCATGTATCCAAGCAACAGTTAGTTTATCTGTTGTTTTTTTTTGTTTGTTTGTTTTTTTTTTTTTCATTTTTCAGGACCCATGAAGAGAAATAGGGGTGGAGTTGAGGTGGACTTTGAGACCCCGGGCTCAATTCTGGTCAACACCAACATCCGTGCATTAATTAACACGCGTACCTTTGCAGCATTTCCTTCTCACTCTCAGCAACAGCTTCTTCAACTTCTTCCTGAAGTCGATAGACAGGTGTGTGTGGTTACTATACTTGATCACCTGTTATGGTGTCTGTCAATAGCTAATTAAGTAGTTGTATTTTACTCTTTAGGTTGGCCCTGATGGTCTTGCTCGGCTCAGCAGTTCAGCATTGAATAATGAATTTTTTACCCATGCTTCTCAAAGCTGGAAAGAGAGGCTTGCTGAAGGTGAGGGCCACCTTGATGCAGAAACAGAATGCTATTTTGGTATAGTGTTGCTGTGTCCACCTTTCTAAGAGATAATTATAGAAAGTCCTTTTTTTTCGTAAGGTGAATTCACACACGAGATGCAGGTTCGCTTTAGACAAGAGATGGAAAAGGAGAAGAAAGTAGAGCCATGGAAAGAAAAATTCTTTGAGGAGTATCATGGCCAAAAGTAAGCAGTGTTGTCATTCAAATTAATTATTTGATTTATGTTGAATATTTTTTTTCAGTTATTGATTGTTAAATGAATAATTAACTAACATGAACTAATTCCTATCTTTGCAGGTCTGGCTTAACCCGCGAGGAGGCGTTAAAACTTACAATGAGTGATGCAGGGGAGGTTTCTGGGTCAGTTCTTGGGGCTGATACTGGTGCTAGTGCCACACCCAAGCGGAGAGGAGTTGGAAGGCGAAGAAGAGAGGGTCGTATTAGGAGACGATCACGCGCTGACCTTAGACGCAGGGCACGTCGCCCACTTTCCAAGGCTGCTCCTCCAGCAGTGGCTCAAGAACAAGCTGAGCCGGTTACTTTGGAAGTGGTGACTCCAACTACTTCACCTGTTCCTGAAAGCAGCACCGAGCAGGCAGAGGTTGTCCTTCAAGCTGAAGCCGAATCAGAGTCAGAAGTGCAGATGGAAAAATTTAGTACAGAGGAAGTACCCTCCCCTGCCCCTGTGTCTACACTTGCTCCTGCCTCCACAAGCTCATTGTGTGAGGAACCTGAAGGTTCCACCAGTCTGCTTCCTGAAGTTGTTGAGCCTGCTGTTGCCTCCACTTCCTCCCCTTCCTCATCCTCCTCTTCAACATCATCATCTTCCTCTCCATCTTCGTCACCCTCCTCTACCTCTGACCAACAAGGAGTCTTTGCTGTGGGTTCTGACTCATCATCTTCCTCTTCGTCCTCAACTGCTGCTGTTGCCACCGATCCACTCGATGATGGTGCCTCTATCACCACTGGTACAGCAGGTACTGGTGCAAGCAGCAGAGAGAGCAGCCCTGCAGCAAGTCCTGCTGCAGCCAGCCCTGCCATTCAGCTCAAGGAACAGAAGAGGAGACCCGACGAGTCCCAGGCCATTACCAGTTTTCCTGAGAAAAGGGCACGATTGGATGAGCATCAGTCCTTTCGTAACACAGTTGACTGTGTGCACTCAGAAAAGCCACAGCCTACAACAGAGGAGCCCAAGGTCCCGCCAATCCGGGTATAATGACCATGTTTTATCGGATATATTTTAATTGTTATAATTATATTTTACATATTACAGTTATGACTGTAAAGTAATGTAAAGTAAGCCTCGACTGTAATAATACTTCCCATAAGTAACTGAGTTTCTGTCTCTCCCCCCCTCCCTTTTTCCCTTGTGTCCCCTTTTTTCCTAGATTCAGCTCTCCCGGATCAAACCTCCGTGGGTCAAAGGGCCACCAACATACCAAATCTGTCCCCGCATCGTGCCCCCCAACGAAGGGTCGCGGCGCAGTGGGACGGGGGCGCGCACCTTGGCGGACATCAAGGCCCGTGCCCAGCAAGCCCGTGCCCAGCGAGAAGCCGCTGCTGCTGTTGCAGCCACTGGGGATGGGGCAGGGCCTGGGGGCGGCCCGGGGGGTGGTACTGGGATACCGGATTGCTCCAGCGGGAGGCGTTCGAGAGAGCACCCGGGTCCCGTTGAACCAGGAGGAGGAGGAGTTGACGTGGAGGACCAGGAATCGTCTGCAAGCTCTCATTCGTCTGGAGCACAACTACAGTTATCAAATGTAGAAACTCCAGAAAAAACCCAAGTCTCTACCCCACAAACGATGCCATCTCCAGCTTCTGTATCCTCTAATCCTTCAGTGTTACCATCAGAGTCCCCTAAAACTCTCACACCATCACCAACAGAGACAGACAGTCCAGCTTCCCAAGACCAGGTGGATGACCTTTGTGGAGGTGAAGGGGTAACAATGGGCCCCTGTGATAAGGCCTCTGACCAAAGGTCAGACACTCCTGTGCCTACTCCCAGTGAGCCAGAGTCTATAAGCAGTCAACAGGGAAGCAGGGTTGAAGAAACTGATTCAAGTGATAGCAGAACTGTGACACCCAACTATACAATTACACCAGTGTCAAGTGAACCAGTAAATCTTGTTCCCACATCAATACCCGACTCCCTTCCTAGGTTTGGTGCAAAAGGTGTGGATGTAATCAGAACTTTAGCAGCATCATCTCAATCTTGGGAAACGGAGCAGAATTTGGGTGAACATCGTTCTGGCACTACAGGGGTCATTCAGCATGGGTCAGATGTCAAAGTCCCCAAAGAAACATTTGTTGCAGCTCGCAATGGTTTTGTAGGTGGTGCAGAGGATCATGTGGTTAGGGACAAATTACTGCAGGAACACAAGAGCGCAGATCTAAAAACAGACAGTAAATATGTGAGTTCCCTCTCATGTCTACCAAATGATTTGAGAGAGGATGATAATGATGTGCATAGTGACTCCACAGAGACTGCATCAGACTTCGAGAATGAAACTCAGGAAGATGAGACTGTGGACTGGCACAGAGCTATGGATCATAATGGAGTGCATGGTCAGAATACAAAGTCTCAAAATCAACCTGTCATTCAGACACCAAATCGTCTTTCTTCATATACTTTGAGCTCCCCGCAGCATCAGCAGCCTGTCATACAGGCCCATGTCTCCAACCCGGCCCACAGCCAAACGGTCATTCAGGCACGTTTCCCTAATGGAATGCTAAACCAGCCAGTAATTCAGACACAAAAGCATCATTCAATCCACAACCAGAGCATAAACCATGTTCAGGAGCAAAACCCCAATACCCTGACCCAGGTCCATGTGCAGCCATATCTCGTGCATGTAGAAAAAGAACAAAACAGAGCCCTTGCTCTTAATAATGGTAGCAGTGGAGTTAATTCATTTATCCCAACAGATGACGAGGCAAAATCTTTCTGCAGATTGCCAACCGATGATTCTGGATTAAAAAACCCCGCCTCTCTTTCTGCCGTTAAGAGAATTCAGGGTACTACGCGACCTGTATCCTCTGTAGAGGCAAACAATCCTCTAGTTACGCAGCTTCTTCAAGGAAGCCTACCTTTGGAGAAAGTCCTACCCCAGTCGCATTCTGCAAGTAAGCTGGAGATAAATAGAATCCCAGGGGCATCATCAGGCTTGCCATCAAACTGCCAGCCTGGAGGATCCCCCCGAAACATGGTTACCCGCTTCAGAGCTCCAAATGAAACAGGGGGAACAACAGAACATGTTGTTGCAGAATTTCAGCACAAAGTCTCCTCTACTAATCAGTCACCTGTGCCTGGAAGGAGTTATGGTGTATCACCCCCTGCCAATTCTCAATCTAGAATACCAGGCTTACTTGATGAAGTCGGCTCCCGTGGCACAGTTGTTCAGCAGTTTGTTCCTCAGCAGGGGAGTGTTGTGCCCCCAAGTGCAGTACCAGTAATCACCTCTCTACCCTCCACTTCCTCCTCCTCTTCTAGGCATTTAGTGGACATGAACTCTTTAATGGAGTCAACTGTGATAAAGGAGCACCACATCCCTCAGCCTTCACGAGGTGCCACTCCAGAGAAGCAAGTAGCTGGTCTTCAGGGACACTCTATTAACCTTTCCCAGCAATCATGCAGGACAACACCTGATGCTCTATCCCCTCCACACGGGGACCTTTGTCCTCCCGAAGTTGTGCCTACTGTTAAAATCAGTTGGCGCCCATCCAAGTTACAGCCACCACCCCAATCTCAGTCCCATCAACAATATCTCTCTCATGGGGCTAATGTGAAACATGAAGTTTCCTCTCGCCCCTCATGCCAGCAAACTCTTTCCAAAATTTCTCAAGCTTCAATAGGAGGAAACTGCTCTGTTGTTGTAACCAAAAAAGAACCTCAGAGCTCCACAGACACTTACTCAGGAGGAGCTATGGAAGGACTGCTTAACATGGAAATGTCACTTGTGAGAATGGCAAAAAAAGAGCAAGCTAAAAATCCCTATGCTCGTCATACAGACTCCTCAGTCTTACCTGTATTATCTTCTGCTACCTCTGCCTCATTTCCCTACCATTTGTATGGAAAGCTCCCCAAGTTGCAGCAGAGTGGAGCTGGGGGTGCACTGACTGGAGGTACTGGAGACACTGGATCCTCATCTGGCTTCAGCTACACGGCTAATGTCTCTGTAGTGGACGGTAGTGGCTTTTCACGCAGCATTGCAGATAGTGTGCTGCAACTGCGGCCACGTGTTGGTATTGGAAACAATAGTGTAAGCCAGAGCACTGCTCTCAGTATTCAGGCATTTGCTGACAGTGCAGCTGAGGAAGTGGCTCTTAAGTGCTCCTGCCGTCTTAAGGCCATGATTATGTGCCAGGGGTGCGGTGCCTTCTGCCATGACGATTGCATTGGCCCTTCAAAACTTTGTGTTTCCTGTCTGGTTGTCAGATAGTATGTTGCTGAATTGAGTCTTAAATCAGTGCTTATATATTCGCCTCACAAGACTTTGCCTGTTCTCAGAAACCAGAGGTGATTTGGGGCTCAACTGAGCAACAAGAATATGGTTGAAGGCTTTGTATCAATAACTGGCCTGATTTTTGATGTTGGACAAAGCAAAACAATAGGGCTGGTAGATGCCCTGCAAGATCAAATTTAGTCTGTATTTTTGCTTCATATTTTTTTCTATTGCTGTTATGATGGTGTTATGATGTGTATTATTATTGTTATTATTATTATTATTATTATTGTTGGTATTAAGTGAATTTACTTGGCACGGTTGAATGTAGATTGTGCCTTTTCTTTCTTTCCCACAAAACATTTACCTCATCTTCTTATAACACCAATCACTGGTTCAGTGTGAAAATGGTGGTGTTCATGTTTGCGTATTTCTCTCGCCTACCTCTCTGAAAAGAGAGTGTGAAGAGTTGTTTTGTGCATCTTGTCTTGCAAAGAGTTATTTTTTTAAAATCATTATGCCAATTCTTTTGTTATTTTGTAAGTGCTTCCTTTTCTTTTTGTATTTTCTTATCCAAAGTGAAGTCCAGTCTGTACTTGGCAGTTAAGCACAGTATTCTAATCTAATAAAGATGACAATGAACAAATTTCTGCTATGAACATTTTTCCCAGCATGACCACTGACTCACATTTTATCACATCATTTGTGATAATCATAAGCAAAAACATAACTTCTGCAGTCAAATCCCAAGTGTTAGTGAACATCAATATGTTACGAAACAAATGCGATATCTCCCCTAGCGTATGTGTTTTAATGTAACTATGCAGTGGATTTACATTTGCAGCATCCAGAGCAATTAAATTTTTTAAACAAATTTTAGGCAATTGATCAATTGGAAGTTAAGGGGGCTTGCTCAGGGGCCAAAAGTGGCAACTTCATGTTTTGGGAATTGAACCCCAATCTTTTAGCTAGCAGTCCCACACCCTAGTCACTGGTCTACCAACCCGAATGAAACACAGCCAAACCAACTAATCAAGATCATGCTGGGTATACTTGCAACTTGTGTTGAAAGTAGGTTGAGCTAAACTCTGCAGGCCCTCCAGGACAGAGATTGCTAAGATCAGCCCTAACCGAGCAACTAGACAATGAAATGCCTTTTAGTTCCATTCAAACTGCAGCTGAAAGTGTGTGTTATACACCTAGAGCATCTGTTTTGTTTTTATTCTATATATATATATTACATTGCTTAGTAATTCTTTAAAATCCAAAGGGGAAAAAATAGATGTACAACAGTAACATCAAACAATTTTCAGTAATTGGGTAGTTATTTCTTTTTGATTTATTGCCAAGATTTCTAGTAAATTAAACTACATCTTTTTAATTCTCTGACAAAGATCGGAATCATAAGGATGACCATTAACTTAAACTGTATCGTCAACATTGGTTAAAATTGTATTAAGAAGGTATCTATAGGTACTTTGTTTATATTACAGGGTTTATTTGTTAAACATTTAGTGGTTAGCACAGTCTGCGCGGAGTTTCTCCGCGTTCTCCGGTTTCCTCTCACAGTCCAAATACTTACATTTGGTTAATTGGCGATTTTAAATTGCCCCTATTAGTGAGTGGGTGTGTGGCCCTGCGATGGACAGGCGACCTGTCCAAGGAGAACCCCTGCATCTCACCCTGCTGGAATAGGCTCTAGCAGACCCCCTGAGCCAGAACTATGAAATAAGCGGTATAGAAGATAAAAAAAATGATTGAATGTTTTGGACCTTAAGTCAAGAGTCTGATTTTCTGATGCCTTAAGTTTTAATTTCTGCCTGTTAATATTTGATTATTTAGCCATCCAAAACAGGTAACTTGTGCATATTCATTCCAAAAAAGTCTTGAGAAAAAAGGAAATGTTAAACATGTACATAGTCTGTGGCTAAGGCCTATTTCTCTCTGTAATATAGAAGATATGTCTTGAGTGGTTCAGGAAGAGGCAGCCGGAGGATCCTCTCTCTCAGAAAGTTAACAGGAGCCTCTGCACATTTTGCTTCATTACTTCTTCCATCCCCACCATTTCCTGGTTCATCGCCGACTCGTTTGCAAATATCCTTGCAGTACTCATCTTCATCGTCTTCTGATTCTGACTGGTTGTTGTTGTCATCTATAGCTCTGGGGATCAGGCGACTCATAAACATATATTGGTTAGTAAGGAGTGTCGAGTCACGTTCACGCCTTTGAATCAGATGAGACTTTCTTTTGGAACTTGCCTTCTGTGGATGAGGCCATGAACCGGACGGAGATTTTTTCAGGGTCTTCCGAATGAAAATGCGAGCCAAATCCTGAAGGCTTCGCACTTCAAACGAAGCTGTACAATATAGAAAATGATATCCATTATCTTTGCATCTAATGTTACCCTAGAGAAGGGTTATAGCCGGTCATGAGTTATTTCAGAAACACTGCGCAACGCTGGACTCAATCTTGGATGAGACCGCCAATGTATTGTAGGCTATTATACATACATTTGTATACTTGATTCAATTAGGGGCAATATTGATTAGATAATTCCTAATATGGATTGTTTTTGAGTAAATGTAAACCTCCACAAATTTTAAGATAATACTAACTAAAAAAGGATCTAAACAAATATAAATAAATTCATAAAGATTATAATATATTAATCACCTTTTTGGTTAAGGGTAAATCATTACTGTAGCGTACTTACGTAGTGGTATTGCTCTGTGCTTGCCATTTTCTCTGTGTTTTGGAAGCACAAGAGGAGCAAAAGACACAGCAATGATCTTCTTTATATCCCATGAATTGTATGTTGTCCGAGTAATTTTGGTTAGCTAAAAGAAAGAAAAACTTACAGTAATAAATTCTAGGATTTATAAGAGTATTTCAATATCTTTAGGGGCAATAATATCAATGTCAATCAAATCTAGAACCTTTATAAAATTCTTTAAAAGAGGCTGAACCAAAGTGTGGTGCACAAGGAAAAATGGATCTGGTCCACTATGACAATAAAAAAAAGACATTGTCATTGTAGGTTTTTTACCAGTTGTAAGGGGTTCTTGCTTCTAAAAAAGGAACTGAAACTAGTCATAGGGTTCCACGAGATACCATCTTTATCTTTAAGGATCTTTTTACAGGAACATGAACATTTTCAGCATTTGGCAGGTCCCCTTATCCAGAGTGACCTACATTCATCTCTTTTATACAACTAAGCAATTTGGGTTTAGATCATTGCTCTAGGGCCAAAACTGGTGGCTTGGTGGTGCTGGGAATCGAACCCCCGTCTTTCTGGTATCAGTCCAACATTAATTACTAAGCCACCACAGTGAAGAAATATAGACGGATGTTACTTTAAATTGTAAGAGAAACAGACAATCGGGTGCCTATGGAAAAGAAAGGTCAATTTCTACGGCTATCTATAGTTCCTTTTAGTAAATCTTTTAAAGATGGACAAACTGAAGAGAATTTTTCAAACAGAGCATCTTTTACACAACCATGTTTGATTGTTTGTTGGATATGTTCACCTTTTCCTCTAAGGGGAACACCAAGATACCACCAACTTTAAGTAGATTCTTCATGAAGTCTTCATGCTCCCTCTGAACCCCTGCTCCACAGTAAACTCTGTCATACTGTCGGCTCTCTGGGATAATATCCAGACAGTTTCCTAACACAAATGATGGCTCACAAAACTCAAACCTGAATAATACAAATCAACATCATCTTAGAGCCTTTATATTAGATCTTTCTGTAATAAAAAAAAAAACTTTGACAATCAAATAGATACAGACTTGTCAAAGCTGTCACTTTTCTTGATAAAGCAGTCCAGTTTATGATGAGCATAATCGATGACATCAGCATGAAGCTCGACACCATGATTCACACCAAATGGACCTACATAATAAAATAATAATAAAAAAAAATTTCCAAAATAATGAATCCTTTAACAATGACCAATTTTGTGGCTTTTACAAACCTGTTATAGTAAATATTACAAAAACAAAGAGGGTGGCACGGTGGCGCAGTGGTTAGCACGCTCGCCTCAAGAAGGTTGACGGTTCGATTCCTGGGAGTTTGCATGTACTCCGGTTTTCTCCAAAAGTCCTAAAACATAGGCGTCAGGTTGGCTGGTGATTCTTAATTGCCCACAGGAGTGAGTTTAAGCTCGTGTGATTTTATGTGTAGACCTGCTATGGACTGGCGACCTGTCCAGGGTGTACCCCTGCCTCTTGCCCTATGTGCACTGGCATAGGCTCCAGCAGACCCCCATGACCCTCAGTTCAGGAATAAGGGGGTATAGAAGATGAATGAATGAAAAACTATTTCAGTTTGTCACATTTCGTTGCAACAATGAGCCATGATAATGTTTTCTATGCTCTATTTTACATTATTTATAATTAAATAATTCAGTCATTGATTAATCTTCTAGCTTGCTTATTCCTTAATTCAAGGTCACAGGGTCTGCGAGGGGTCTGCTGGAGCCTATCTCTGTGCACATAGGGCAAAAGGCAGGGGTACACCCTGGACAGATTACCAGTCCATCGTTAGGCCAAACATAGACAAACAACCACACATGTTTTGGACTGTGGGAGGAAACCTAGAGTACCCAGAGTAAACCCATGCAAGCATGGGGAGAACATGCAAACTCCCCACAAAAAGACGCCTTGCCCAGGAATGAACCCTGGGCCCTTTTTCTGTAAGACGAATGTGCTACACTGCACGATACCACCGCGCGGCTCTATATTATATCAAATTGTTCATAATTGTGATCCTTTTACTTACCCAGTATGAGGCCTACCATGGTACTGAGGTAGCCTGTTCCACTTCCCAGGTTGAGGAAGGACAGACCAGGTTGTAGGTCCAGAGCCTCCATTACCTCAGAGTAGATGCAGGGTGCAGACAGGTGAATATTGCCATGTCGCCATGCCAAGTCCTTGTAAGCACTGTCACGGAATTCATCAAGGTAGTAGTCAGCTCGGTCGATGGCACGGAAAACACACTCCACCGACTCTGAACGAATGTACTGCGCCTCTTTTAGGTTGTCAATCAACTCATCATTGTCCTCTCCTGCGCTTACTGCACCACCCATAGCTGCTGAGAAAGAACCCAATGCTAGAAACCAAAATGTGTTTCTAAAACTTACATCCTAATGATAAAAAATTATCTGATCAACTATTAAAGAATCTTTTAGTTTGTTCCAGAGCCAGACCATAACTAACAGGGGGACATGTGGCTTTTAAATAATCAGCAACAACAACTTGCAAAACAATATTAAAGGTATTAAAACAATCAGCTACAGCTTGTCACCAATTTTTCATAGTCACTTCAATAAACACACATACCTCTTGAAAACAAATCTCAAGGCTTATACACATATCAATATGCTAAAGACGTAATGATTTAGGGATGCAACTAGCCAGTCAGGTTTCTCATAAAATAATAAATATAAGAATACAAGAATAAATAATAAAAGAAAAACTATGAAAGAAAGCATGGCCGCCTCACAACAAGAAGGTCCTGGGTTCGAATCCCGGGCTCGGGGTCTTTCTG
>JAOTQW010000015.1:3879082-3890043 GCA_026260075.1 Sisor rabdophorus
CGCACAGAAAGACCCTGTGCCCGGGATTCAAACCCAGGACCTTCTTGTTGTGAGGTAACCGTGCTTACCATTACGCCACCATGTCGCCTATAGTTATTCAATATATAGCTAATAGTTTTAAATGTTTTGTGTTATTGCAAGGGATCTTGCCAATACACAGCCATTGATAATTTTAATGCCTAAGAAAACAACAATGACCTCCTCAGGTTCGTCCTCCTTTTGTCGGGTTGTCTTAGTGTAGTCTATCGGCCCGTCCCACTCCTCTATTTTGTAGGTATGGCCAGAGTGAGGTGAGGTAACACCATGCTGTTGTGAGGAAGATGATGATGAGGAAGAAGGGTCAGGTGACCTCACACTTTCTCTTTTGGGTTTTTTCATGCTAAGATCCAGGGTGCCATTCTCATCCACCTCAATGTCCATCTCCTGCAAATGATTGTTAAAAAACATTTAAACTTTTTACATTAAAACATTAAATGTTTATACATTTTTAAAATTTATAACATGGGTGGTTAAGGTTGACGTGCAGTTGCTTACTTTGCTGGTCTGGTCTTGATGTTTGGTGCTAAGGTTCTCTGGCCTTTCCCAGCAGCGTGTAGACAGGTTAAGGATAGCAGTGGCAGCCATGTGTGCAGCCTCAGCATCGTGGGTATAATCGTATCCGCTAGAGGTGGAGGAAGAGCTGCTTTTGTTGTAACCTCCTGATATGCTCTGGCTTGGTGAGGAAGCTTTTTGGTAAGGAAGAGAAATTGTTTTGCTACTAATTATAACGATCACACAAACACAAAATAATCTACCAAAAATGAAGTTAAAGGAAATCAACTTACATTTGAAGGCTTTGGGTGAGGTTTCACTGGCGGGTATCTTTGGGGCAAGCATGCGCTTTCCAAATACCTGTACATCAAAGCTTGCATAGTCGAAGGACACCTTGGAATATTTCTCCAACTCTTTTGCCAGGTTTGCTCGTGGAGTTGCTGGTCCCACATTAGGCCTGTAGCTACCATATTGTGGAATCTCCAACTGTTTTACAAAACACATGGGCCTGTAGGAAAGACAATAAAAATTAGTTGAAATCGACCCATCTTAACAAAACATTTTAAGATAGTTTAGAGATTAACATTTTAGCAGACAGATTACCTGAGAACTCGGTCTGAGTTAGAGTTGCCAACTGCTTGCTCATTGCTCACTGAAGTTTGGGGTTGAACTGGCTTTTCGTAAGTCTTTGAGTGTTTCCCGGCAGCAGCGATTGGACAGCCGGATAAACTGAAAATAATTCATGTAAAGACTGCTTATTAGATTTTAAAAGCGAGTTAAGAAATATTAATGTAATAATTTGCTGATAACATTAATAAGCAGACTGAGTATTAGTACCTGCGATGTGTGTTACGATTGCTGTTCACATGGCCCTGGCCGTTGCACCCAGGTGTCGGACATTTCAGCACATTCTCATGCATGGCCAAGACTAAGCAGTCAGTAAAAAAAATGTAAAAAAAGCATATAATACCAACAATGTAACAATAAAAAACTGAATACATTGATATTAATATTTCATAACAGAATATCTCATAGCTACTAAACTCACTTTCAGGTGGAACCCGGTCCTTATGTGGGCAACCAGACAGGCTCCGATGGTGAGGGTACAATCCAGTCACATGACCTGTCCCATCGCATCCTGGTGTTGGACATTTCACTTCCTTTTTATCCAATCTAGACCCTTCTATGATACAAAGTAAAAAGGACAGAACAAGTGGCATAAATTCTTTTGTTTAGTATTATTTCAAATAATTAAAAGCAGCACAGACAAATGTAACAGATTTAGCTGAATTCCGTATTTTTAAAGGGTATGTGGATCTGGGGGGTTCTACAAGCTTTATAGGTGAAATTTTTGGCATCAATATTGTTCTTAATCCTGAATGGCTTTTGAAGGTAGTATGTACTCCAAAACACATGATAACAGGGTTTGCATCTGACCAAACGGCAGCCTATGCTATGTTACAAGGCATCTGAACACATAAAAAGCACTTAAATTTACAACATTTGGCAGACACCCTTATCTAGCGTGACCTATATTCGTTTAATTTTTAACGACTGAGCAGTTGGGATTTAAAGGCCTTGCTCAGGGAATTGACTCTACAATCTTCTAGTTAGCAGTCCAATGCCCTAACTGCTAAGCTACTGCCCATGAGTCTACAATGAGCTAACATTGGTCTGATTGGTATCCTTGCAGTCTGTGTTTACCATAATATCCCTTGCGTGGTGTGTTGTCAGACATTTTGCTGCTTCTCTCGTCTGCGCTGTGGTAACTTTGCTGTTCTGGAGACCGGCTCTCCTCAGAACTGCGTGCTGTCTGCTCAGCCTTCAGTGCAATGGCCTGCTCAAGCAGGCCCAGATTTCCCCGCGTCATGTCATATGTCTCAGACTCATCGGTCACCTCTGACCTGTGAGACACACTGTCCATTTCCTCATCTTCTGCCTCGTCCATCTCTTCCTCCCCTTCATCCTCACCATCATCCTCTTCTTCCTCCTCAACCTCGTCCTCATCATCAGATTGCAGTTCTATGACCACTGTGGGTGAAGCTTTGTTGGATGCATTCTCTTGGTCGTCTTCATCCTCTTCCTCCTCAACTTCCTCATCCTCGCTTAAATGGGTGTTGGTTTCTTCACCACTACTCATCATGGCAACTGATTCTGATACCTGAGCTGGGAAGCTGGTGACAGTGCTAGGGGAATGTCTTGACTGTGTATGTTGTTGCTCTTCTCCTTCCTCTTCCTCCTCCTCCTCCTCCTCCTCTTCTTCTTCCTCATCATCAATTTCATCAATATCATCTTCCTGATCATGCAGTTTCTCATTGGTTTCTTTGGCCTGGACTTTGTTGAAGTCACCACTGAAGTACTGGTGGTCTGAATTGTTCTTCTGATTCGAACACCGGGTCTCATGCGCCTCATCATTTTCTTCTTCTTCTTCCTCTTCCTCGTCACTGTCTCCGTCTGAAATCTGCACAGTTTCTTCGGTGGCTTTTAGCTGCTGAGTCATTCTTTCTTCTTCTGTCATCTCTTCTGTTCCATCTTCCTCCTCTTCATCTCCTGCCTGGATCTCTGCAGCAACATGAAGGCTCTCCTCACTTTCTGTCTCCACAGTCACTTGTTGGATAAGAGTCGCTTCCGGCACAAGGTGGTCTTTTTTTGAATCCTCTTCAGATGCTTCAGGAAGGTCTTTGAGTGCTGTGTTTTTCTCTTTAGTTTCCTCTTGTGCATTGATGTCTGTAAAAAGAAACAAGGGTACAATTAGATATTGGACTGGGGACATTATAATGACACTGATTCACAGTATCATTAACTAATTGGCAAAACCTTATTACGTTGTTTTTAACCTGTTAATGTGTCCGATACGTGGTCCTTCTTCTTAGCCTCCTCCCCTTTCTCTGCCGTGTCTTCATCAGACTCTATCGTTTCATCCTTTTGTTCAGTTTCACTGTTTGTATCGCTGTCTGCATTAAACCCATCATCCATCGCCAGCTTTAAGGGATTGGACCTCTTTTTAGATATTGACTGGTTTTCTTCGGCTTCCTGAAGTTTCCTTTTTTTTGCTAACGGACAACCCAATGCACTGCGGGATAAAGAAAAAAAATTAAACATTTATTATCACCTATCAATTAAAACCGACATTAAGAAAAATAGCTTAACATTTCATTTGATGGTACCTTCTGTGTCGTGCATATTTTCCACTGACATGACCCAAACCATCACATCCTGGTGTTGGACAACTGGTGGAAAAGATATTTTAAAAAATTATTTTGTTTATTTAAAAAAATATTTTTAGTATGTTTAAACCATGTAAAATTGTTATAGATTAACAAAAAATACCTGTATTCTTGCCCCACGAGCTCAAGAGGAACTAGAATAGAGAAGATTTTCCTTATATTTTATTATGAAAAAATTCAGCACATATATCACATCACAGGCATGTATCGCATTACACATATAGTAGCTTGCAGGTTTTTCATAAATAGGCCAGACAGATCCAAGATATGTTTTTTGGTTCCTTGTATCACATTACGTTAAATGAACACACTCACCTCTGATGCCTTTTGATCGAGTCCGTGTCCTTTTCTCCTCTGTGTCTTGGCTCATCTGAAGTACATGAATATATAAAATTTCACTTAATACCTTTGCTTATTGTCATTTTGTCCTGGTTACACAATTCTACTGTCTTAATCATGCTGTGTCTTATATTATTACTAAACAGCCATTTAGTCCAAAATGTGCTATGACAATCTCCATTTTGTTCTCCTTAAAAATAAATATAGAATGTTCTCTCAGCACTAGGATTCTGAAGTAACTAGAGTGGTTTGGTGTATTCTTTACACACTGTGAAACAGCAGAATCAATAAAACACTTCCAATGAGTTCCTTTGAGATGCATTACATGACCCAGCGAGAGAATCATGGGGAGAATGTGGGAGGGAAAGTATGAGAATTAACTACTCAGTGCAGAAGGAAAAGCAATGATTTGAAAGAAAAAGAGCAAAGCTGAAAAATAATATACAAAAAAACAGTTCTGTTAATATGAATAAGGTTAAGTAAATTAGGTTAAAATAAAGTTGTAGCACATTATATAGTAAGAATAAGAAGAGAAACTCAAGGTTGTTGGGTTGCTCAAGGTTGTATCTTTAAAAATAAAAAATGACAAGGAAAATATTTTATTCTGAATATACAGTCATGTGCACTATTATACTCAAAATTAAAACTTATCTATAGCTCACTTTGATTCTTTTGCTCCTCTTGATCTCCCAGCTGCTGATCCGGTCCCCTTTTGTCCACCTCTGACTCAGCAGCTGCCCGTGGAACTCATTTTCTATAGAAAATAAATATTACACACAAGAATAGTACATTAGGACACAATGGATAGCATTTAATATGTACACTTGCTACAATATCGAGGAGAAGGATTTAGCACAAAATAAATGAATGGCAGTAGCGAGGGCCAGTGACCACTGCTGGACCCCTGAACAAGGTCTTAAACCCCCAATTGCTTAGCTGTATGAAAGACATAAATGTAAGTCACTTATAAGATCATTTGCCAAATGCTGTAATGTATAATCTGAATGTATTAAATAAGAGGCAAAATAAGTTATTATTTATGTTTAGCAACATCATTCTTAAGTCAAAGTAGAGTTTAAACGCTACCTAACAACAGGTGAAACTATTTAACAAGGCTTACTTAAATTGATACACCAAAGTGAATAGAATTTTGATAAATGTTTTGGGACTTGTCATGTCATTTGACCTTCAATAAGTTTCATTTCATTTCAGATTCAGTGGCTGTTTGCCTTTATGATTTGTAACTTTTTTCTTTTTCTGCACTGAAAAACCATCTGTTTACTCTATTCTAATATTTAACACTACATTTAGGAATTCATTAAAAGAGCACTGTATTTTATTTCAAGGAGTGAAACTGAAACTGGCTGTGTCAAAGTTGAAAATAATAGTAAAAATTGTAAATATAATGAACACAATTATTTTCATATCAAGTATCTGTATAATTGAGTTAGTTAAAGGTATATACTGTACATTAAAATATAATTAGAGCTAGTTAAAAGTTTTGAAAGATTTTCAGTTATGTAGCGCATAACACAGAGCTTATTATTAGTTTATTCTATGTTTTAACACTGACAGAAATGGCATTAATAAGGAAACATTTGGGTTAATGGTCATTTAGGTGTACTTTATGTTGATGAAATAATTAAAAATCACTCTCCTAAGTTTAATAGCATAGTCTGGTTTGGTTTATGATGGTCACTGGGGTGGGCGTGGCCTCTGCGGGCGGTCAAACAAGTAGTGCACGCGCAATTCTGAATGGAACTCGGTCTGTGTTGTGAATGAACAGCTCCGCAAGCGCGAGCCAGCTGTTCCATTCGGCCATTATTACGTAGCACTCCGATTTAGTTTCTGCTGGCACCTGGTGCTCTCACGAAGGAGGGTGGGGGTGTCCCCGGAGAAACATGCCGCCATTACACACACACACACACACACACAAAGCACAAAAAAGTTTTGTCCTTTAAATGTTTGAATATTTTCTTAAATAGGACATGCCCCAAAAAGGACATGTGCCTATGACTTTAAGAGAATATTTTTATACCAATAACACGCACAACTTTATAACAAATACGGCCCACTTCCGGTTCAGTAACGAGCACAATGCAAAAACAATTAAGCCATTTTTTCCTCATCTATATATTTTCGCCAAATCGAAGTTCACAAAGAAATGAAAAAAATCAGATGACTTATGGATATGCCTGGGCTTGCAAACATGGTCAAAAAGCTATGCTGGGACCTATTTTGAAACCCAAAGCAAACAAAACCAAGTTTTCTCATAAAATAACAAACGAGTAAACCGACGAATGCAGCCCACGCCTTAAAGTAACTTTCATTCTCCGAGAAGAAAAAAAGGAAAGAAAAAAATCCATTAGGCTAACATCAAGCACTCATAATGGAAATGAGCAAGTATCCTAATGGAAACACGAATTTGATCAGAACTACTTCTGAACCGCACAGCCACTAAAGAGCATCCATGTTCAACATGCAAGTTTCCGCTGCAAAATATTGCAGTTAAAAGCGCTACATAAGTAACCATGTAAAATGTAATACAAATAACTGATAAAATATAGCTAATAAAATATCACCAAATGTAGACGTTCTGTAAACATTTCAAGTGAAAGCGAAAAAAAGCCAATAACTCTAAAATACGACTCAAATGTAATTATTCCCTCGCTCACCTGTATGTTTATATAGTCACTTGAAGTATATTACAGATATATTAGGTTCGTGAACGCTAAACAAACTTCAGCCGGTTGTGTTGTCATCATTTCCTTGGATTAACTTTAAACTAGCATTGCACATGCCGTGGACACATTCTCTAACAGTATTTCAGGCCCACATCTGAAAGTAGCACACAACAAACCAACAATCTGACTTCTCCGACACAGCTAAAATGATCCAACATATTGTACATGAATCCAGATCATATAAAGTTGCTATTTGCATATGATTCGTTATTTTTTATTTAGATCCAAAAATTGCACTGTACTTCGGTCACCTTAAAAAAACGAATACATTTCTAAAAACAAGCCAAAACGAAACCCTGCCGAAACATGTCTCTTTAAAAGATTACGGAGCCGGCGTCCATTAGACGACAACAACCGAGCGCGACGGGTAGGCAGAGGATTAACCGTCTAAAAACGCAAACAATTGTGCAACCAGCATCCATAAACCGCATCTAGTTAGAATATTACCACGGGCTTTGCTTTGCTTCTGATCAGAAGATGCAAGCGGCCTTTTGCTCTTTGTAGCTGTAACTTCAGTGCTGCTCCGCTTCGCCTTTTCATCAAAGCCTTGAGCGTTAGAAACCCTAAATAATCCGAGCAGGACTCGAGAGAAACCTCTTCGTGTTGGGGTTTTAGTCGTCCCCACCCCACGTTGCTGTTTGGATATTATTTGAAAGACGCCAAAACAATTCTGTATAACGTTTGTCGGCGAAAATAATATGAACTTACCTTTAGCTCACAGGCCCATTGTTCACCCCTCCTCTACCAAGTGTGTGACATCATCATAGTAAAATGTACAATACAGGAGGGGGGTGGGCTCTATCATACCCTCGATATACACACGTATACACCAACACACACACACACACACACACACACACACACAAACCTTAAACCTATGCACATCTATACAAACCATTATCATGAGATGTGGCATTAACCTAAATTCAAATGTAAATTAACCACCAAGGGACCTTTACTGCTTATTACACACACTGACACAAATAATATTACACACGTTATTCTTCGATTTTTATATGTTTAAAATATTTAGCCATCCTATTTCTACGTTCAGCACCCGAGACAGCACAAGCGCAATTTCAGCACCTTGGACAACAGCTCTTTTCTACGGCAGCTTTTACTAAGACTCGAAGCGTCGCCGCAACCGACACTGAACTGTTTTTCCTCTAATGGTGCCCAGAGAATAGGAATATTATATTACATTGGACTACTGTTCACTCCAGGAGGAGGAAAAAAAACCCATCGCAAACAATCATCTAACCAAATGAACGGCGGATTATAATACAATACAAACAAACAAACATTTTATTTACTTTAAAAGTATTTAGGACGTTTGAAATAGATTATTAAGGACACGGGCTGGAACTACTTTATCGTGCGTATGGATACATCTTATTTACAGTAGACCTAGATTTTAGAGCACGAGCAAAATATAGAGCACAGCCACAGGGAAATACACTAAAATACATTACAGTTTATATAAGTAAATAAAAAAATATATAATAATGTTTTTTATTGTGTGTCACTTTTCCGCTTGTTTTGTTTAATGAAACACATTTGTATAATTTTTTTTTCAAGGTTGCTTCTCTACGGATATGATTATAACCAATTTTTAATAATGACTAGCGGGTCAAAAATAAGCAAACGTTAATCAATCAAAGGTTGAAAATAAATAAATAAAAACACGGAAATTATACGCAAATTGTTTATAAATCGTTAGATTAACAATAACTTAATAGATAAAAAGAAAAAAAAACGTTCCTGCATATTTAATCAGGCCAAAGTTCTTCGGTTACCAGCTGGAACTTGGTTGAACTCTGTCTCATCCTAAACCGTGCTACAGATGGACAGCCATGTTCGTTCCAGCATACAATTAACTTTGCGGTCTGTTTCTCAGGGCCAGGCACCGTGTATAAATATTACATACGTGCCAGCTGAGCGAATAAGGAGCCCATAGCCCATCACCCCTCTCCACTATAGACAGATGGACTAATCTAAGTCCCTCCCCTTATACAAACTTTTTAACGGGTCTTTACAGCAATGGTCTGAAGTCCCCAAAGAGTTGTGACACAAAATCCCCTCTGGGAACAAAAGTTCTCTTTGTTTTAAACATGTCTGGACGGGCATTTTATAAAACTTTTGAGTAGATATATCCTGTAGCATTTAGAATTAATATTCATAAAGTGTAGTCGAATAAATAGATATATGGATAATATTTATAACATTTTTATTGTCACTACGACGCTGTAAACTATAACCATACAGACACACATTAATATTGTATTTATTTAATTATTTTAATCAGGCTTTTTTGGCTTTACAAAAACGACTTTTTAAAATTGTTATTATCATTCTCATTATTCCCGTTTAGTTTATAAATGAATCGCACACTAATTATACAGTTTAAACCATTTCTGTCAAATCACGTCAAAGCATCGTTCAGTACCCGGAAGCGTGCGTGCGAGTTAAGAGTAAACGCTTAAAAATGTACACCTTTACTTACCGAAAAATGTTTTGCACAGCTTCATCTTGGCTGTGATTCCTCCGCTTCTCACACTTTCTTCTCACAGCTTTTAAACTTCTTCAACTTTGCTTCCTGACTGAAAGTATAACTTGAAGATAAACTTGCCGGAGTGGGAAGACTTCTACATGCGAACCAATCAAATCCCGCCTGCGTCATTGCTGTCTCAGAGAAGAGCCAATCATAAATGTGCAGAACTCGAGAGCTCCTCAAACATCCAAACAAAGGCCATTGAAAGTGAAAACAAAAGAGTGCAGGCTGGCTCTGTTCAGAAGCAGACAGAAGGCAATGGGGAATCACTCCTCTATTCATCTGTCACAACTCCCACCGAATAGTTGTAGACAAAACTTTTTGGTAAAGTTTTACCAGTGTTCCTGAACCAGGTTTTAGAAAAGTATGCATTTTATTATTTTAAAAAATGTCAATTTGTGTAAAACTAAATAAAGCTTTGTATAATAAACAAAATTATGACAAAAAACAGTTACAATTACAATCCAGATCGGAATTTTAAAATAACATTTTATTAACTATAAAATTTTACATTTATTCTAAATATATAACATGAAATTGTGAATTGAGAGCCAAAAACTACAAACTACCATTCCACAACTAACAATCTCCACTGAAATATAAAATGAGCCACGAAAGTTCTGTTGCCAAGACTGATAGTAAGCCAGAAGGGCGAGAGAAAAATGATTTTAAAAATACATCTTTTTAGCATAGTGCTAATAGTGATAAAGCTCGAGCCTCCACAACTGCACTTAGATCAGGCTTACTAATTCTAACAGAGAATTTAACTTAAACACAGCATCAACACAGTCAATGTAGTTATCCACAGAAACATTTTGTCTGCTCATTTATGTTGAATAAAAATACATTATCTAATTCTGAATAAATAAATAATGAACAATTAAATGACTAAAAGAAAACTAACTAAAAGTAGCTAAAAAGCTGATGGACTCAAAAGTATTACAATTGATTTTGGCTTGATGCGGTTACTATAAGCAAGGGCTATACACCCAAATCTTTTTACATTATTTTACTGTAAAACTTTCTGTTGAAATAGTTTTTTCAAATATTTGGCCTAAACTGCTGCTGTTTGTCACCAAGGGTCTGATTTCTGAGAAGCTGCAGGTATCAGTAAATCCTGTCATATTCCTTTTTCGAATAATAAACATAACATTTCTTTAGTGTATAATAGAATAGAATAGAGTCAGTATACAGTTTAGATAGGATTGTATCAGTACATGTTTACTGCATGAAAAATCTTCTAAGTTAGTGAATTTAGGCATAAGTGTGTATATTGGTTAGCATATTTATAAAATGATTTAGAAAAGTAGTATAAATATTTATATACTTTGTGGCAATACAATTATACTACAGATATTCTGTAAATACATGCCCCAAGTATAAAAGTATATATATATGTGTATATATGTATGTATATATAAGTGAGTACAATGAAATGTAAAGTGCAGTTGTGCCTGTAAATAGTATACTTATATAATATATAATTTTTATTTAGATATTATATACAGATTATAAGCATGTTCTCCCCGCGCTTGCGTGGGTTTCCTCCGGGTACTCCGGTTTCCTCCC
>JAOTQW010000015.1:3927888-3940498 GCA_026260075.1 Sisor rabdophorus
CTCTCCGCGCTTGCGTGGGTTTCCTCAGGGTACTCCGGTTTCCTCCCACAGTCCATAAACATGTTCATTAGGTTGATTTGGTAACTCGAAATTGGAGTGAATGTGAGTGTGTGTGGTTGTGTATGTGGCCCTGCGATAGACTGGCGATCTGTCCAGGGTGTACCCCTCTCGACCTATGTGCGCTGGGATAGACTCTAGCAGACCCCCGTTACCCCAGAAAGTTCGGGAATAAGCGGGTACAGAAGATGAATGAATGACAGATGAGTTTGTCAATTGTTTATAAAGGTGTAAATTAAATTCCTCTTCTTAAAAAAAAACAGCATTTTCAATGCTAAGATTTTTGGATTTTTGGATCTAGTTACATTTTCTGCTCAGCAAAATAACTGTTATAATGTTAAACAAAACTAGTAGTTCATGACTTTAGTATTATATAAATATTAAATTTACAGTAGTAAACTAAAAGTTGACTAAAAGAATTGTATTTCACCCGGTAGTCGACAGTACATCAAAATGACTTTTTAATGTTGTTTTAAATTTTGTGGTTTGGCTCGAACCAATCTAATGTTTATAGCCAAATCTTTAATGTAAATAGGTCTATAAACATCTCCTTTAACAGGTTTCTGTTTTAACAGGGTGTAATTCAAATAGACATAGAGTGTGGTGTAAGCACAAGGACAACATACCCCAACATATCTCATCAGTTATACTTTTATTTTGAAACCGGCATTACAACGCCATGTTTTGAAAGGCATGACACCTAAGTAACATGCAGCAAAAATGTTATTACTTTGTGCTACGGTTGCCTTGTATTGAAACAAACTTTGTGAATGTTGGGCTGTTGGCATTTTGATAAAGACACTTATTGTACCCGATGTTTATTGTATCTTAAAATGGTTTCATTATTTAATATTAAAAATCTTGGCTTTTCAAAAATTTGCATCATATCCAAAATTTTTTTTTGAGTGATGTACGATACAATCTCACTTATTAAACGCAGTGTCCCACCTGGAGGACAGTTGAAAATAAGTTTCTAATCCATAGCCAGTAAAAAGTCCAGAGCTTATCATCGTTACCTGCATAAAGTTTACCACAATTCAATATGATATTGTTTATCAGCACAGCCCTAATTTAAAGTCAAACAAAAAGTGTAATTTAACCTTCCTGATGGCGACGTGTGGAAGTGATGTTTGTCTGCGACAGCTGGAAGCTGAAATTTTAGCATTTTTGAATTAAACCATTAGTTTAGAAGCCTAAAGATTAGATGTGACAGGAAAATGATTTTAATTGGGTATGATTAAGGCAGGGTTGAGCTTCAGGCTATGCATGAGGTGCTGAGCTTTTGTTTAGACTAGGCATATGTGTTTAGATAAATGATGTTTTGCTTAAATAGTTCTTAATGACTATTGAAATAATTTGACTCAAAGCATAGCTTTAAATCTGTTATTAAGCAGATTATTATCTTTTATGTATTACATAAGCATAAAGGGGCTACAATTTATGAACTCAATAATTTTGTGACTTTTTAAGCAAATTTGGCGGGCGGCGCAGTGGTGTAGTGGTTAGCGCAGCGCCTCCCAAAAAAAAGGTACAGTTTCATCCTTCGGGGGCTGGGGGGTTGGCACCATCTCATTATTATCCACAATCATTGTTAGCCAATATCTGCAAAAATATAGTCTTTGTATTTAAGAAATGTAGCACTTTTTGTCACCAACAAACACAAACACTACAGGTACATAGTAACCAATTACTGTTTAGCATCTCCACAGTTGGGTAATATGGTAGCTCAGTGGTTAAGGTGTTGAAACCCTAACCAAAAGATTGTGGATTCAATTGCCAGTACCAACAGGTTACCACTGCTGGCCCACTGAGTAAGCCCTAAACCACCCAGATGGCTCAGTTGTATAAAAAAATTGATAAATCCCTCTGGATAAGAAAAGTGCTAGAAATCTAAGTGAAAATGTAAGTGCAAATAGTAGAAACTATGCAAATGAACAAGTTCACATAAATATGTACAAATAAAAAAATTAGTTAGAAAAATAGATAAATAAGGCTATGTCAGTTGTATGTTAGTCTATGTGCAAGTTAGATTTTCTTGTACATAACCAAAGTACCCAGAATAAACCTACACAAGCACAGGAATAACATGCAAACACTGCACAGAAAGACACCTTGTCCAGGGATCGAACCCAGGCCCTACTTCCTTCGAGAAAACCGTGCTAACCATTATGCCACTGTGCCATCCTATATATATTATATAATATGTTTTATATTTATTATGAAATGTGTGCATTGTTCCATGGCTATAAACAGTTTAGAAGGTGGTTGAACAGTTTTTGACTAGGGTGCGAGTAGTTTATTATTTTGTGCGCTATACGCAGACATCTACTGTGGTAAAGAGACTAAATGGCAAGTAGTTGGGTTGTCAGTTTTCACAATCCTTTGCAATGATTTCACACACAGCTTGTCAAGATGATCTTGATAATGTAGTGCTAAAAGGTCTTTGGGGATAAGTAAATTTTGTAATCTTCTAAGGAAGTAATAATGCTGTTGCGCTCTCCCAAACAGAGTTGAGGTGTTCATATGCCCAGGAATTTAAAGCTAGAGACACGTGTGACTTCAGACCTGTTTATAAATAAGGGAAGTGTCTGCTGCTGCTTGATTTCCAGAGGTTCACAAGCTCTTTGTTCTTTGTGACATTGAGGTGAGGTTGTTCATGAAACACCATGCTGATAGGCTATGGATTTTTTTGCTGTAAACTGATTCATTGCTGTTGCTGATTTGACCAAAACCAAAAAAGATACCACTATCTTCTGCATTTTTAATGAACACAGTGATGGGTGAACAGTATAGAGGTGGGCTCGGTACACACCTCGGGACACCAGTGTTTAGGATGAGAGTTGAGGATATCTGAACAATAAACCTTACAGACTAACGTTAATTTGTTGGCCCCAAAATAATGATACTGTCATAATTATATCAATACTGCTTAAATATTTATTTGGCTTGTTTATTAAAACAGAGGTATATAGCATTTACATTTAAGTGGTAATACTAAGCAAGAGAAAAGAAATGCAAGAAAACAGTGCAAAGAATTTGCAGACTTCCATTTTATAAGCATTTTGGTTTAATGACTGTTGCGTTTTATGAATTGTCTCTTGAAGGAAGCTGCCAACTGCTGTCAAAAAAATCCATGCTGTATTTAATGAGTTAACACAAACAGTCATGATAATAATTAAAATATACAGTGTATGACCTCATTAAACACATTCATATACATGCCAGCATATGCATGTCAGCAGTTAATTAATGCATGAATGTAGTACAATAAAGAAAGGCAGCAATGATACTACAATTTGATTTTTAAGGGCGCATAGTCATTGGTACTGTTAGTCACCATCTCATTATTATCATCAACCAGTATTGCTGTTAACTGTGCTTATTGTAAAAAGTGTATCATTTTAATCGAAAACTTGGTTGCTTTTAAGCACAATGATGATTTTGACCTACAGTTTGGTTCCTCTCACAACTTTTAACCTTGTTCTATACTGGGCTAGTTATACTGATAGCTAAGATGGCAAATTTTACTGTACAAATTAAATGCATTAATCCAGGCTAGACAATTAAAAAAATACTATAAAATACCTTACATACCATACCATGTTGCGAGACATAAATTTTTTTTGACACAGTCTTCTAACCAACAATTGTCACACATGCAGAATAGCAAAAAACAATTTATAAAAAGTCTTTTTGTTTTGCAGTTCATTCTATATATTTATTCACTGGCTTATTCGCTAATTCTGGCTCAGAGGGATCTGCTGACTCATCCCAGCCATCTCTGAAAAGGTGAAAGGCAAGAAGGGTACACCCTGTGCAGGTTGCTAGTCCATTACAGGGCCACACATCAACATACACATTCACATTCATTCCTGTGGCCTATTTAGAATCACCAATCAACAAACATGTTTTTAGACTGTGGGAAGTAACGGGAGAATCCAGATTCAACTCACACATGCATGTGGAGAACATACAAACTCCACACATGGAGGCCCCTGCCCAGTAATCAAACACGGAACCTTCTTGCTGTGACGCAAGAGTGCTAATCACTAAGCTACTGTGCTGCCCCTTTCTTAGTTTTTTTTTCTCCTTACAAAGTTATACTTTATAAGAAATGTTGGTAGTTAGATACTTTTGGGTGGCTAAATGGAAAGACAGGGCTTAACACACTCCCCTTAAAAAGATTCTAGAAAAAGAAAACAAGTTGAAGTGCTTAGAATTTTGTCTGTAAAAATTAACTGACGAACAGTTCTTTAGAGGTTACCTTTTTGAGCATAGATTTTATGAAAATGTTACTTTATATGTGCAACTGTATATTTTTTACAGATAATTCTGATCGAATCAGATGTTCACAGAGTTTGATGAGCACCAGCTGTCATCTGTTAACTGTTGCTAAATCCATCAGCCAACTGCTTGACCATTGCCAATCTGACTGGTACCATTTTGGTGTTACTGTGTTTGTTTGTTTTATCCGCAAATTCAGAACATAAAGTCAAAAGAATGAGAAAACCCACTAGAGACAGTTAGAGGGTGTTGATGTGTTTCTTGTAGTAGTAAAAAGTAGTATTGTAAAATTTCTAATGGTGCCATAGAAAAAAGGCCATATTGTATTTTAATTAAATTTGATAGTAATATCATAGATTAATAAATGAATGAATAAATGAATAAATGAATGAATAAATAAATGAATAAATGAATGAATGAATGAATGATACAAGGGCTGAAGTGAAAAAAAAATGTGTATGCAATTGGAACGGAGGAAAATTCACATGTCATATTAAACAGCATGACATGAATTCAATTTAAATAGATTTTCAGTGCTTTCCATAATAGAAATTGTGCTGTGCACTAAAAGTTGGCTTTTATGTTTTATAAAACAGAACCCTATAGAAACATTTAAGCCAATTTTCATAAAATAAGATTTTACAGGCAAAGCAGACAAATAATTATGTATTGACGAGACATTTTACATCAATCAAATAGAGCCCGTTGATATTGAAGACCAATTGACCATCCGTGTTCTCTCAGTAATGGAAAATGTTACATGGTTGCTCTAATAATTGGTGAAAAGTGATGATGTCCAGTGCCTCCTGATCAGGTTAGTAAGCCTTCTTCGAATGCTCAACAACAACGAAACCAGAAATCAATAATGCCTTACAAATGGTAGTGTTGCCCTTGTTTTGAAGGATGAAAAGAAAAAAGCAACTGAGTTAAAGCTAATTGCAATCTTTGTGCAAAAATCTGTACTGCCTTAAGATTTTCTTTTGAATATTTTCTGTTAAGTAAAGTAATAACAGCCTTAGCACGTCAAACATAATGGCTCACAAAAATCAAATCTGTTTTTTGTGACCTTACCTATACCTGAAAAGTAATAAATAAAACTACAATTTTAGAATTAGCATTTAATACTAACAAAGGAATGTCCACTGCCATCCTATCCAAGAGGCAACTCTGGTGGTTGCCTGTTCCGAAAAGGCCCCCCCGGACACATCAACTTATTTATTATGTATATTTCCTGGCCTGGGATAAAAGATGTGAGGCATGCATCCACAACACACATACTCCATTAAAACCAACACAATTCACAACAACGATGAGGAAAAGGGTCCTTACAATATTTAATAAAAAAGGATAACAAAATGAATAAATGGAAATGAAAATAATTGTAAAACAAGTATACAAATTGGAAAAAAATAGAAACCTACTCAGCAGCACCACAGTCTAAGTTTTATAACACCACCCACTGTCTATTGTAGAGAACTGATTATATTGCAAAAAGTTTGTGGTCACCTGACCATGACAACCATATGTGTTTTCTTTCCAAATTGTTGCTACAAATATAGAAGCATGCAGTTGTCTAGAATGTTTTGTATGTTGTAGCATTATATTATTCCTTCACTGGAATCAAGAGACCTCAACACTCTTCCAGCATGATGATGACCCTGAGCACAAAACCCCTGAGCTCCATTATAATATGCTGGGTTATTATTAGATTAAAAAACATAACCATTATTGTTTAAATCTAATTAAATATTATTACATGTATCATATTTTAAATGTGTTACAAAGAATGCACATTTATTCACTTTATTATTAATCAGCATTTTTTTCTCACACTCATTCATTTGTATGGGCAATTTAGAGTCAACAATTAACCTAATGTACATGTTTTTGGACTGTGGGAGGGAGCCAGAGTACCCAGAGAAAACCCACGCAAGGGCGGGGAGAACATGAAAACTCCGCACAGACCCCATCTCCGGAATTCAAACCCATGACCTTTATCTAAATCTCACATGACCAAGAAGTAATCCATATAAGTGTTTAATAATTTTTTTTGAGGTATATGTTCCTTTAAAATTCAGATATTCTTCAACAGTTTGTAGGCTTGGTCTAGTTAATTTTCACAATTATTAACGATTTCATTTTCATTACTATCACTATTATTTACTATTTTATACTTACTTTTAGAGTATTTTATGTTAATAAAACTAGAAGTTTAATATTTGTACATTTTGTAATTTATTCAGTTTTAAGCAATTTAATAATTATATCTTGGGCTTGGCAAATTTCTGAGCCCTGATTTTTCACCTCAGTGGGGTATTTTTTGTTTAGAAATGAGTGTATTAATGTTGGTTAATAGATGGCAGTCCTTCTTCCCAATAGCTTGTTTTTATGTCTCAGCTAGATAATTTTTCATTAATATGAAAGTGACAATTCTTGATTGATAACCACCTCACTCTCAGCAAGATTAGAAAAAATTGCCTGGAAAAGAAGGAGGTTTTAGCTGATATATTGGTTCCCTAACAACATTCTTCAGCTTCAAACAAAAGGTGAAATAAGAGTCACTTGTCAAATATGCACCTTTCATGCTGTCAGCTTTGGCATTTTGGATGTATGGTGCTTGATTTTCTTTTGAAGAACTGTCTTTTTATTCCCATTCATCATGAAGGGAGCCAAGAGGAGGTTGTAAAGCAATTTTATGTAAATCATCATCCGGTGGTGAATCATCTTGCCAATCTTCTGGCTTCCAGCCAGAACGCTTATTTCATTTTTTGTTAGAAAATAACACATTTGTCTCATTTCTATCAAGACATGCAAATATATTACAAATAAATGAAAGTTAAAAATGTTTAAAACATTTCATTTTATTTATGATTTGTTTACTGTAGCTTGTTTACTATAAAAATTTATTTTTTTAATAATTTGTCTTCATTTGCTTGCTTTACTTATTTTACAATCAATATTTGTCTGTTTTTCAGAAGAATAGGGAGTACCGTTATGAAAAGATTTATAAAAACAGGTATGCATCATTATAAGGAGTAACAATGGAAGTAGATATGGAAATCTGGTCCTTCATTGCCAGCTATATTGATGCATTAACAAAGACTAAGGCAAAATGTATGCGCCTACAGCTTTAACGCTAGTTTGATGCTTGAACTCCAACGAAAGGTGGAGTGTTTCTAGGTGATGGCTGTAACTGACAGCTTTTGTATGTAAAATAAAAAACAATACAGCATCAATAATAAATGAGTTTATTTAAATTATTTGTATCATACATGCCACTGATTCCAGGACCCTATACACTCAACCACCCTTTTCCGCCAACTTACGACGCCCCTTCTTCTTCTCTACATACTCAAGTTAATTATTACCTGAGAAGCAATACTTTTACTAAATTTCACATTTTTTGTACACTTTTCACTACTACTTGAAGTGCTGTATTATACCCATCGCTTACACAGTTTTTGCATTATGCCAGTATACCAATTCATAACTCAAAACCTACATAGAAACTTAGTCCTTTTAAGCCACTTTCTAATCTTTTTCTTTTTTTAATATTAACAAAATCTAAAATTACAAAATGAATGTTGCAAAAATCTGATTCGGGGGGTGCGGTGGCGTAATGGTTAGCACATCGATGATTTGGTACCAGGTTTGATTCCTGGGCAAGGGGTCTTTTTGTGCAGAGTTTGCAGGTTCTTACCATGCATGCCTGGGTTTTCTCCAGGCACCCCGGTTTCCCTTCACAGTCCAAAAACATTAGGTTAATTGGTGACTCTTAACTGCCCATAGGAGTGAGTGTGTGTGGTTGTTTGTCTATTTGTGGCCCTGTGTGGCCCTGGTGACCTGTCCAAGTTGTACCCCTGTCTCATGCCTTATGTGTGCTGGGACAGGAATAAGCGAGTATAAAACATAAAAGAATGAAAATTTGATTCAATTAAAGCATCTTTTTTGTCTTCTTCCCCCTCCACCCACATATTTGTATTTATGCTGGACATTTTGGGTGGCCCTTAGATATATCCATGCCCTGTACCTGGGATTGCAGAGCCGGTGGCGAGGAGACAGTGAACATCGACATTTTTATTGGCGCTTGATGTTTGAGAATGCAGATATAAGTATGCTACGACTGCTGGAAACCTTTCTGAAGAGTGCTCCTCAACTCGTGCTGCAGCTCAGCATTATGGTCAGCGCCATGGAGGTTCTCCCTTTACAAGGTGGGTTGAAACTGAAATTGTCAATCTGTATTTTTATTACTGTTGTGGCTCTGTTATACTGGTAGCGTGGTGGTTAGGTGGATTCAGTTTTTGGCCCTGCGATGGACTGGAGATTTGATCAGGGTTTAACCCTGCCTAATGCCGTATGTGCGCTGGGATAGGCTCCAACAGACCCCCATGATACTGTATAGAAGATGAATGAATTAATAAATTAATAAATGATTAATATCAGTACATGTCTCTCTCATGAAATATCTGATATATTCTAATCGAATTTCCTGGCCTCAAGGAGCCTCTCATATTCATAGTGACTCCCAGAGGCCAGCAAATTTAATCAAATTTATCAAAAATTGTAGCAGAGGAAAACCTTTGGCAGATGTCCTGTACCACTTCATGACAATGAGCTTTAAGTAAAAAATACACACATTTAAATTTATTTTATTCACATGTCAAACAAGAAATTCTGACGCTAGCTAATGACCTAATGTGCATCTGACAGGCTATTACATATGAAGTTTACATGGCATTTATTTAACAAAATTTCTTGCATATAATAACAGAATATTTATATTAGCAATCATGTCTCTTTAGCTAGCTATATAAAATTAATTAAATATTTTGATCCAGAATATCATATCAATGGAGGAAAGTTTTTATTATAAACCTTTTAGATCAGATCAATTCTTGCTCTGTGATATTACTGTGTACCATGTGTTTCCACTTTAGAACACAAAGAAGTCATTTGATCTTTCGGCTAATTCAGAATTTTTAAGTGCTGTGCAATTGCCTAGGCTGATGTCATTCATTAGCAAAACTCCATCAGTTCTGCTTCCTCTTGGCAAAATGAAAACCTGCCAAATAGTGATTAAATATGCATGACATCACTCCACAGCACTGAGATACAGTCTTTCTTATTTTTCTATGGTGTATGTTTAACGGTTGATATCAAATTATTTCTATCATCCGATTGAGCGCAGGTTATTGACACTAAGCAACACAAATTTTTACTAACATTTTATTTTTAGCTTTTCTGTTACACCACTAATGATGCTAAAACATATAAACGCATTATAAAGATTTCTACATACAATTCTGTTTACTTCCTCTTTTCCTCTCTTTTAGGTTTGTCTGCTTTTGCCTCCCTGGCATCTCTTGCCTGGATGATGGCATTCTACCAAAAAGCTCTGCGGGACTCCCGGGATGACAAGCTGCCTATATCTTACAAAGCAGCAGTTGTGCAGCTGCTTTGGCATTTGTTCATGGTTGGGGCACGTGCTATGGTGTTTGCACTGTTTGCCTCCATCTTTCAACTCTACTTTGGAATCTTCATTGTGGCCCATTGGTGTGTCATGACCTTTTGGATCATCCGAGGCGAGACTGACTTCTGCATGTCGAAATGGGAGGAGATCATTTACAACATGATGGTGGGCATTGTGTATGTGTTTTGCTGGTTTAGTGTACGCGAGGGACCCACACGCTACCGCCTGCTTCTCTACAGCCTTATAGTGCTCACCGAAAATGTGGCCCTCACTGCTGCATGGTACTTGTACCGTGGTCCACGCATCTCTGACTTCTATGCTGTGGTGGTGGTGTGTGTGGTAACCTGTAGTTATGCCCTGGGTAACTTTTTTATGTTTGTGTATTACTGCATGCTGCACCCAGATGGCCCTGTGACTGTTGCCCATCTAGGATGTGGCACACTAGAGGGAGGTGCTGTTTCAGAGGCTTGTCTTTCAACAGCTACCTCTGCTCCTCCTCCAGATGTGGTGAGTAGCCCACCCAGGACGTTGCAGAGGACTAGAGGAGGAGGAGGAGGAGAGTTGGAAGAATCAGTTGAGGGGGCAGACATCTTTCAGGTCCGTCCCCCAGTTGGTTTAAGGACTCCAGCGCCTCGCCCCATCCCAAAGACTGAAGGTCCAGTTATTCGAATTGATCTGCCTAGGAAGCAGTATCCTGCCTGGGATGCTCACTTTATTGACCGCAGGCTGCGCAAGACCATCTTGGTTCTAGAGAGTGCAGCACCAGGCACACCCAGGATCCACTACCGCTGTTTGGGCACGCCGAAGGAGGTCATGGAGTATGAAACAACAGTGTGAATATTACACATTCTCACAAGAGATTATCCCATTTTAGTCCACATAAGGAAGGCTGTAAATGGTTCAGCTTACTGAGAAAGAGAATAGTGGGACAGACAGTGCTGGCCATGTCTTAACATCACATGGCCTCCTTTTATCTTTGACATGTGAAGAAATATGCATTAAAAGCTGTGGTATCTGGGTGGTGAAGGCTTCTTACTAGTAACAGGCCTGTTAACAGTGTAGGTCTGTCATAGGCACTTTTGGGCTTTTATAACATAAAAATTTCTAATTGCCATGCTAAATGACAAATGTTAATTACCAAAAAAACCGTAGATCAGTGGAACAGTCTGGTAAAAGTTTTAGAAAATTTATAATACTTTAGCTGTTTTCAAATTAATCTTTATCTAACCTTCATTAACCAGAGCAAGTTTTAGGTTTCCAAATCATATGAACACCTCACAGTTAAAGATATTCAGACCCAAAATAAATTGGCCCATGCTTTACCCAAATAACAAAGAATACAAATAAAACAAGCAGAAAGATTATTGTGTTAAAACCTTGTATATGTATACATTCAATCTTCAGTCAATGAAAAAATACCTTAAATGGTTTAATAAGCATAACTTGTTTTTACAGCTTGACAGGTTTTAATTTGATTTGATTTGATGTAGTGCTGAGAAATAGATCTCCACTATAGATATTTTAGTCTTACTTTAGTTTTAGTCTAAAAAGTTGACTGTGTACAGCTACTGCCTGTAGGCCATATGTCTTAGAGCACACTATGTCAGTAAATGAAAGTGGATACCTATAGGTCCCCTTACCAGAAACTATTTAACAACTGCCTCATTCTAGCCTATGGTAGTGTGTGTAAAACAGTGTCAGGTATACGTGTCATGTTAAGTCATTTTAAGCAATAGTTTTGGGGGTTTTAAACCATGTCCATGCTTACTAACAAACTCTTGTGCTTTTTAAAGCAAGGACAAAAATGAAACAGGGAGAGGAGGGGAAGTCGGAATCAAACCCAAGTTGCCGGAGCACAGCGGTACATGTGAGTGCTGTTGCCTTAACTGACTACACCAAGGCACCAAACTAAATTACTATTCTGATTATGATTATAATTTTTACTAAGCAAGAATGATAATCCTCTACTAGCCATTTGTCTGTGCAGGATTACAATCTTTGGTTCATTTTGGGTAATGAAATTTTTTAAAGCTTACACTTGAAAAAAGGTAGCAGCTGTAGTTGAAAAAGTTAAACAAAAGCTGGAAAAGTTTCCCCATCCCAGTCAACAATGTGGCCACTGGACAGAAAGAATAGTGAACCTTTATCGTTTAGCTAACAAAATGGCTAATATTATAGGATAGGTTGACATGAGAAGCGAATTCACATACCGAAGACATAAAGTGGATGAAGAATAGGTTAAAATGGCTGGAGTATTCTTTAAATGTGCAGAAATGTGAAGTAATATGTTTTTTTAAATCCTGTTTTGTAAAAAAAAAAAAGTTGGCATGTCTGCTTTAAAGATCCAGTGAGTAAGACGATGAGATTTAGATACAAAGATACAGGGGACTATGAAGAATTTATCAATTATGTTCAAGTATAGTGACACTGAAATTTGGTTCTTTTTAAACAAGTAAAATAATTATTCTTTTTTATGTGGGGTCATGTTTATGAACAAATAGATTTATTCAGTAGTGCCTATCCCAAAGTAGAATATAGCATGATTAGAAAACAAAAAAAAGGATTAAATTGTTAATGATTAAATTCTTAAGACAGACACAATAAATTTATTCATTTATCTTCTATACCTTCTTATTTCTGAACTCGGGGTCACAGGGGTCTGCTCAAGCCTGTCCCAACACACATAGGGCAAAAGGCAGGGGGAACAGCCTAGACAGGTCAGCAGTCCTCCACACACACACAATCACATTCACTCCTATGGGCAATTAAGAATCACCAATCAACCTAATGCACATGTTT
>JAOTQW010000015.1:3949244-3986353 GCA_026260075.1 Sisor rabdophorus
GCTCAGTTGTAAGTCGCTCTGGATAAGAGCGTCTGCCAAATGCTGTAAATGTAAGCGTTGTAGAGTGGACAGTGAGGCAAAACTGAATAAAAGAAGTGCCGTCTCTACTGTAAATGTTTTACAAGTAGGCACACATCCAGTACTGAGAGTAAAATACTATACCATGGTAAATGACTCATGATTTGGAATCCTGCAGTTGCTTTATTGCTGTTTTGTTGTTGCTTGGAAATTAAATAGCTTGAAGCAAAGTTGGTTTCTTATCTAATCTAAACAGATATGTAAACAACCTATGCCTATCGATTAAACTCTGGACTGGTTTTAACAGTTTATTTTAATAATAAAGATTAACTGGTAAAAAGATTATGGGATGTCTCCAAGGAAAGCACAAAATAAGATATGTGCATTTAAACACAGTTCAAAGACTAGCTTAATTTTCTAGCAGCTAAAATAAAAAAATATATATATTCTGATTAGACAAATCTTTACACAGATTTACAATGTTGGAAAAAAGTAGCTCAATGGTTAAAACCCTGGACTGCTAACACTGCTGGGCCCCTAAGTGAGGCCCTTAACCCTTAATTGATCAGTTGAACAAAAAAATAAAGTAGTTTAAATTTGCTCCGGGTAAGATTTACCTTAAGACCTGTCTGCTAAATGCTTTAAATGGAATGGAATAAAGATTACTTTGAAAAGGCATGCATTTTTACTTAAACCATGATTTTAAAAAATGAAAATAAAACAATAACAATATGAAAATACTGTTCAATGTGTATGCTGATAATATATGTAAAAAGCGACTAGTGTTGAAGTATAAAGTGCCAAGGTTTAAAATCTGCTTTATTTATGAACTTCTGCCATTAATATGGTCTTGATGATGGCATAGCATCTAAAAGTTTAACCTATTCTAAGGAAGTGCTGATAACCAGCGACTTTATACTAGGACACACATAGTGGACAATTTGATGTATATACACATTCCTCAACGAGCTCCGACTGCATGACCCAAAATGTCTGAAAAATATTTTTTAGCTTTCCCGCGGTTGCAGATAACCTGACGACAGCATAAAATAATTGGAACGTAAAAATAGTTTAAGTGAACACGTGCTTAGGATTAGTGGTGTGCACTGTTATTACTATTTTACTATACCAGATTATGGAGTAACCTGGTATACCATATATGGCTCCTATAAACCATATTAGGCAACCTCAGAACGCACTATTTAAATAGAACAATCTTGCTATTTCTTACAAATCTTTTCTACAAAGACACAATGCTAAGCTACGAAACGCTTACCTGTTTTTGGTAAAGTTTGGGTTGAGGTACTGTTCATAACTGCATTTTGAGCGAGCAGGTTGTTTGTTTAACCTGAGTCATGTATGAACCTGCTTCCATAAACAGACACAAGCACAGCCGTTAATAATAGCAAGTTAAGAGAGGAATCATTTGTAGATTTTAGTCATCTTTAAATTTGGGTCTGCTAAAGCTGCGTAAAATCTCTGGCGGTGTGTTCTGAGTTTATATGCTGTGTGTCCCCTACAGGATTGTTGTGATCTGTGCCAAACGATCACTGTGTGCTGCTTTCTCTGTACTGCCCTATGGAGAGAGCTTTCACATAAGGTACTGAACTGCACACAGCCACAGAACACTTATCATCACAGGTTGTCCAAATCAGCAGTCATGTTGCACATGACATCATTGCTGTCTTGCTGGCAGTGCAGAGGTAGTTTTTTTATATAAAAATCACTAGCAGAGACCTAAATGTTTTGCGTTGTTGAGGATGCGCAAATGAGGAGCTTTTATCGTGAGGAATAATTTCTTACATTTTTGTGATTTCTAAAAACCGATACTACAAGCAACACCACTTTACACTACATTTTAACAGTTATACAAAATGGAGACCCTGCCATGAAATTACACTTATGTATTAATTTTTTTTTTTTAAGCCTTTGGTAGTGTTTCAGTGCATCTTTGCGAGTGGTTAACATTTTAATAAAGGCAATTTAAACAACTGTAAGACTAATATCGAGAGGCACTACAACATTGTTGCTAGATTAATCTACAGGACTAAACAGGAATGCTTCTGATGCCTGGACAACAGGGTTGTTGCTTAGATCTACCAATCGCAGGCAAATATTCTTTATTGGCAAAAATAACATTCAAATTTTTTTGATAACTTTAGGCCCAAATAACATGATTGTAAACAAGTTCTTTTATACTAATTTATTTGGACTCATTAAAAAAATGCTGCTATAACTATTTCCCATAAGCATTTTGAGCACTTTATAAATTTCCCGCTTAAAAGTAATTTATTTATTTATTCATTCATTTATTTATTTGTCTCAAAATTAGATTTTATGTACCATGTACATCTCATACCATACTCCATTCACACCAGACATAAATTTCTTAATTTATTTGCAGTGCAGTATAAAAAAGGTGGATTTTTTTTTTAGTAAAAATGTCTAACAAGATGTCCATCTAATGCAGCGAGGAGGCTCTGAGACAGAGGAACCCATCAGGTGGAGGTGCTGATACAGTCCCTTTGTTGGAAGGTGTTGAACTTGGGGCTTTGGGAAAGGTAAAATTTTTAATAATCCCAGTATTTTATAAATAAAAAGAAATTATGGAACCAGTAACAGACTTCTAATGTTTTTGGAGTAGGTTTTTATGTACTTGGCATCATGCAGCTTTAGCTATAATTTCTTAATTCTATTTTAGTTTTAATTCTTTATTATGATTGTCATACTTTCAAAGCATCTTTATAAATCTATTTTGGGTCAAAGGGGTCTACTAAAGCCTATCCCAGCGTACATGGGGCGAAAGGCAGGGGTACACCCTGGACAGGTCACCAGTCCATCGCAGGGCCACAAACCACATACCACACACTTCTATAGGAAATTTATATATATATGGTGGACATTAATTTGAAAATATTTTCCTCCTGATAAAATATTGGTATAATTGATTATAATTACTTTTAATTATATATATAATATTGTGTGTGTCTGTGGTGTGTATATATACACGATTTATAAAGATGCTTTGAAAGTATGACATGTTTTTACCAATTCATTCCTAAATGTATCACTCGGATGTATTTATAACTTTAGGGGTTTTTTTCTTTATAATTTATTCTGAAATCACCATAAAATAGCCTTAATGCTGGTATGGTGTTAAAAGCTAAATAAATAATTTTACAAATGAAGCAGACATCAAGCTTTACAACACAAAGAAACCTGTGCTTATAGAGATTAACATGACCCAAGATGTCCAGGTGCAGGTGACTGCAAGTTCAAGTGCTGACATTCAACAGATTTGAAGTGTTCACAGATGGCTTTTCCATGTGTTTCTGTATGTCTTATCTGTTTTTTTGTTTTTTTTACAGACCGTATCTTATGCTGGATTCCTACTTCCTACGAATGCTCTGGTCAGGCAAAAAAGCAATGTGCCTCTGGATACCAGCACTGTTCAAGCACAGACCCCCCGAAACTGGATAAACGGCCAGAAAAACTTCTGTCATCAGCGTTTGTGTAGCTCTGTCGGACAAGAACCTGGTGTGTTACTAAAACAGTAAAACAAATATAACAGTCCCTCTTAACATAATAATGTATAAAGCAAAACTAATGTTTGTCTATTATGTCTGCTTCATGAACAGGTGCAGATGAGTTGTCTGATTATGACCCCAACCTGTTAAGTGATCCCCAGTGGCCATGTGGGAAGCACAAGAGGGTTTTAATCTTTGGCTCCTATGTGGTGAGCTTTTTTGTTTCGAATTTAAGCCAGTCTCTTTACCACCTGACTGTAAGCATGGGCATTATTATCAAAAGTACTGAAACACCTGACTATTACATGCATGCATTTTTTTTCACTCCCCAAAAATCTCCACACTTGTAAAAATGATTTTCACTGGATTTAATAGTGTGACTTTGCGGTTTTATGTTGATTCAGACACACGTTGGTTAAGAAGTGAGGTTGATCATGATTAAGCACTTTAGTTAATAATCAATTCAATCATAATACACAAATTGATAAAACCACGTTTTTATACTGTCAGGGGCTTTGTGGACAGGGGCATTGTCATGCTGGGTATATGAATGAATGGAGTGGGTGGGTAAGTGCATAAGGAATGGGATGTGATGGAAGGAACGTAATGGATAGAACGTAATGGATAGAAAAAACAGATGGTCGGAGAGACTGACTGATCGATGTATAGATTGGTTGCATGATGTGATGTTTTTCTGCAATATTTATATACATTTTTATATTAAAACACCAGATTACTTGAATCGCTTTATTTGGAATTGTGGAGTTGTGATTGATAGGCCAATAAATAGACACTCGTAAATTAACAAAATTCTGCATGCATATATATGTATACATGCATGCATACATGCACTATAATGGCAAAAGTACTTACTTACTTACTTACCCATCCAAATATTTGGGAATCAGGTGTTCCAATTACTTTTTATGGCCACAGGTGTATAAAATAAAGCACCAGGGCTTGCAGACTGTTTTTCCAAACATTTGTGAACATTTGTCTAAATGATCATAAAGTCAGTTTAATTTTAATCCTAAACACGTGTGTTTCTCTTGTAGACGACAGTTATTGAATATGTAAAACCATCTGATCTGAAGAAGGACATGAATGAGACATTTAAGGAAAAATTTCCGCATATTAAGCTGACATTAAGCAAGATTAGAAGGTAAGTTTTAGCAATATGTTGTTTAGCTGTAGCTCATACAGTCTAATATACTATCCACTCAAAATTTGTTGGCACATTTTAAGAGAAAATGCATTAGTACTAGTAGTGGTGCAACAGATCACAGAACTCCCACTGCAGTCTGTTCCACCACTATGTTCCAGTCACTATTTGAGCCCAAGACTTGGGTCTTCCGGGTGCTCTTTTGCATTAGTTTTTAAAATGCATTAAAGGAAAAAAGTATAAATTGATGATCTTTAATTGCACTGAAACAGCTTTATTTTTCTGATAAAATGTTCCACCTAAATTAAGGGTGCATATGTAAACTCCTTTTCCCACCTTTTGTATCTGGTGGTTGAATATTTTGTGACACTCAGCTTAAAGAGAGACATGCGTGCGGTGAGCGAGGAGTGTGGTCTCCAGCCGGTTACCATAGCGATGGCCTATGTTTACTTTGAGAAGCTGGTTCTGCAGGGTCGGCTGAACAAACCCAACAGAAAACTGGTGTCTGCTGTGTGTGTACTACTGGCAGCCAAAATCAGCAGTGATCTCAAGAAACAGGAGGTCAAACAGCTGATAGATGTAAGTGACAGAATACCTAAACCCTTGTCATTTTAATTTAAGTAAATTTTTATTGTAAATAGCTTTTTACTGTGAACAGCTTGCAGGTGCATTTCCATGTTCTACTGTTTTTGTATGACCTTTATTTATGGATGTCCCTGCAGGATGATTTTTCACATGCTCTGCTGTAACTAGACTCTTTTGGCCTAATAAATACAACCAGAAGTATGACTGGAAAAGTACAGATAGTGACAGCGGGCTGTAAAAGTTTTTTTTTTGTTTTTGATTATCGCTATGGTAGACATTAATTTGTGAATATTTTCCTCCTAATAAAATATTGATATGATTATAATATTTTTTTAATTATTATATTCTCCTATAATCCTATATAACATTTTATAATATGATTAATTATTCAGATGTAGGAGTGGTATAGTGGTTAGCACGGTCACCTCACAGCACAAAGGTTTCTGTGCAGAGTTTGCATGTTTTCCCTGCACTTGCGTGGGTTTACTTCCAGTACTCGGGTTTCCTCTCACAGTCGAAATACATGTACATTATGTTGATTGGTGACTTTACATTGCCCATGTCAGTCAGTAAGTGTGTGTGGTTGTTCGTCTATATTTGTGCTTTCGATGGACTGGTGTACCCCTGTCTCTCAGGCTGTGTGTGCTGAGAGAGGCTCTAGGAGACCCCTGCGACCCTGAGTTAAGGAATAAGCGGGTATAGAAGATGAATGAATGATTATGATGTATGGCTCCAATATATAAACTTCTGTTTTTAAACTGATTTACATTTGTTACTATTTAATTAAAACTCTCAGTTCCTGTCAAATCTTCCTTATAGTTTTCTCAAGAAAAAACATGGAATAATAAGGGTGTTTTGTTTTCTTTTTATATTTTTAGTTATCACTTTTTCCTTTCTTTGTAATTTATTGCAATAGGTGGATAGATCTTGTGATATGTATAGGGGGGTGGTGGGGCAGTGGTTAAGGTGTTGGACTACCAATTTAAAGACCTGGGTTCTACTCCTAGTACCACCAAGCCATTGCTGCGCTCTGAGCAAGGCCCTTAATTGGTCAGTTGTATAACAGGAAATATTGTAAGTCACTCTGGATAGGTGCGCCAAATGCTGCAAATGTGAATGTATTGTCAGGTCCTAACCAACACACAGCCCTATTAGGATGTATTCTTTTACCACCCATGTGAACCAAGCAGAAACTGTATCTGTCTTTTAAAGCCAACTGCATTAATAATGCAGACACTGTACGCTGCAAACATTTGTTTGAGGTTAAATATATATATATTTTTTAAACTCAAATGTAACTATTTTATTACTTTTGATAGGGGATATGTATTAATACATAAGTTTGTAACTGGGGAAAAACACATTTATACTACTGGTGTCACAAAGACTTAGATTCGACTTGGGCTCTGGCCCAGCCCCTCACTCTCTCACTATATATAGATATATATCGAAATGGGCAAAAAATATAAAACAGTAAAAAAAAACAAAGAGAACTAAAGACTATCATTGGCCATTTAAATCCAAACGTTAATGTAATTTCAACAAAAATACTATTTAAATTAAAATACTGTTATGTATTTATTTCCTGTCTGACGAGTAAAATGTTGGACAAATAATCATATACAAGTGTGTTTGTCTTGTACATACTCTTTACCTTATTTATTGAGCGTTTTTGGATTAAAATAGTCACGCTTATTTTGTATTCCTTTACATGTTTTGTTTTTTTTCTTTGCAGAAACTAGAGGAGCGTTTTAGAATAAGTCATCGTGAGTTTATTCCCCTGGAGTTCCCTGTTCTGGTAGCACTGGAAATGGCTCTGTACCTCCCGGACAGTAAGGTCATGCCACATTACCGCAGACTGGTGAAGCAGGTGTAGAATAAGAGAAATTATTTAGCTGCTGCATCCTAAACATGCATATGATCGCGACTGTGCTTGACTGATTTACTCGTGCAGTAGTGGTAAAGCATTTTTTGTAGTCTTCCGTGTAGTACAACCCTCACAGTTGATGTGTGCTAGCTAGATTTTTAGCTGGTAATTTATTGAAAACTGCAACCTCTTTTTTTTTTTTTTTTTTTTTTTAAATATTTTATTTATCAATATAATTATATATTTATAGATTCAGCCAATACATGTTTGAAGTGATTTGTTAATTTTGTAATAGTTGGTGTATGTAACATTTTTGTCGTCTATGTTCTGGAAATGGCTCTACGTTAGAGAGAATTTTCTGGGCGCGTTATTGGTGCCGTTCTTATCAGATGTTCCAGTCGCTTACTCGTTACATCGGTTTTGTCTTTCTCGCATAGGTCGAGCGTGCGTGTAAGAAAAAAAAAAACGCAAGTTTTCAATGCCAAAATGTGTAGCTTTCAATACAAAAGTGCCAACTTAATTAGTAATAAGGTATCCGTTGATTTTATTGTATTGCACAAATAGGAATATTTAAAATATAGGGTTAAACGGTACAAAGTACATAATGAGAAACTTCACTGTGTGGACATGGCTGTGCGTGTGCGCGCAAGAGAGGGAATATAATCACCACTGATTAATGGGGGTTTGATGATTAGTCTAAACACTGTGGGACAAACAAAAAAATCATGTGATCTGTTGATAAGCATAAAACCAGCCAGTGATGTATTTTTTGGTGTGTCCAAGTGTTCCGTATGCTGTACAGTCTTATTTATTTCCTCTAAAACAAAGACTAGATGTTGTAGCCTAACTGTCTGCAGTAGATATTGCATCACTTTAAAGACTATGCTATAATTTATTTTTCTTTGCACGAAGGACAATGTTGTCTTTACTTTGCTTTTGACGTCTTATACTTTTTCTCTCAGGGAGAGTTTCGGACATTGTGAACTTTTGTCTTGTGCCTTTGTGAATTCTGTATTTTGTTTTTTAAGAATTTTAACTTGTAATTAATATTTTTTTTACACCTTTTTAATCGCAGCAGGAAGTGCCTTGTTTGTTATACTGATCATGATGACCAAGGCCATGCCACTAATAGTCTTTTACATATAGATGGGTATCCAAATTTAAGTGCTGAATATAACAGTTTGACACAGTGATGCACTGCGATACTGTATAAGAACTGAGCACCTATATTGTCTTGTTTCTGCCAAAACATTTTTGATAGGATAAAGTGGTAGTTTTGTTTCGTGCCAAAATGTTGTGCTGTATGAATGTAATGTTTATGAATATATTGAGAACTGTTCAATTTGTGTGGGCAAATGAATAAATATATGAAACAGTCAAACTCCATACATATACCCTTGATTTTGTCATCAGTTTAAGTATTTATTTCGTCTCAACATTGTGTAAAGAGAATTGCTCATTTTAATTTCACATGGTTTAGGAGGTATATGTAAGAAAATAAGGGACGTTCAAGGCAGTAGAACATGCACCAAAATCAAAGTTGACCTAATCATGGCTCATGTTTTCCTCATCATCTTTGTTGTCTTTGGGCTTTCCTTCTTGTTCAGCTTTAGCTTCCCCTTCCATTGCCTTGGCAAATGCTTCTACATCTGTAAAGTGAACATTACATTTATGTAGGTGGCTGTACACTTTTTTTTTTACTTTGTCTGTGCTGAATATAATTGATGTATACTTGCCTCCTTTATTGGCCGCATCTACAGCCTCTGATGGCAACCCAAACTGATTCATCAGTGGTCCTAATTGTCCTGATGCAAGAGCACTACTAAACAAACTCATAGCCTACATCAATAAGAAAAAAAATGATTGAACTGTCAGTCCACTGTTTTATGTGGTCAGAAGCACATCTGACTTTTCTAATAACATAGCAAATGCCTAGACATGACAGCAGTTGAAAAACATAACATGCAGAATAAGACTGACCTGCTGAAACTGTGGCGAGGTAAGTGTATTATGGAGTTCATCTGTACTTTGAGGAAGAGTCTCTCCAGAGGGCAGGAATGGAAGCAGGCGCTGCTGAACTTCTGCATTTGCCAGGATGGGTGCCATAATCTCTGGTGTTAAAACGCTAGCAAGATCAACTGTTTCAAGATAAGATGGGTACAGCTGCGCATAATTAGTTTGTCTGGTATAAATTACACTGTGTATGTGAATTCTAGGATTAAATTAGCAGTTATTAGATCTGTATGAAATACACTTCTGATTAATAAACCCTGGTGAGAGGTTCTCTTTTTTAAAAAATAAATGTTAATTTAGAAGGTATATAGAAGAATAAGTTTTTTTGTGTTAGGGGCCATTGCTCGTATGTCAAATTAATCTTCCTCATTAAAATGAATTGGAATTCCTGGAAATGTCTCTGACTAGCTATCAAGAAAGATATGGGATGCTGCGTTTAGTGTGTACTGTGGCTTTTGCTACACCAACTAGCAGTGGAGTATTTGAAGATAGTACAAAACCAAATTCTAACTTTTAAATTTTAACAATTTAACGCAAAAAAATGGTCTGAGATGGCTTGCGTTTTGTTGGTTGGAACACTCACAAGTCAAGGTCCTATTGTACTTCACAGCAGATAACGTAAAAGCAAACTGCCTGTTCTGTTAAATGATACATTTCCATTGCAACCCTCACCTCCTTGTCCAGCTGCAGGAACGTTCATAGTTGCCAGGATATTTTGCAGGTCGCTGAGCTGAATAGGCTGAGTTGGGCTAGTAGCCCCAGCAGAGGGCGCAGGGGCTGCAGGAGTGGTTGGTGTAGTTACAGGTGAGGCTCCTGTGGTGGCAGAAGGGGTAGTAGGAGTGGTTGGAACTTGGGAGGAGTTGAGGCGGGTAGCTGCTGATGTGGAGGAAGGGGTAACAGCCGTGGACTGACTGCGAGAGCTATTAACAAAACATTTTAGCTGAATTTTAAAACTAGACATGTTTATTTATATAGACACATTCAATTATAAAGAACAAACAACTTTCTACTTTGTTATGCATGAACACGTTGGTCCATGTTTAATAAGATAGTTGCGCCTTAAATAATGCAGCATTTTACTGGGAGAACGGTGGAATGGTAACGTTAACACAATTCAATATATTATCGTTGATTGGCCCAGCCCTAAGCAGAAATGTTTTTTTCATGATGACCAAAATATCCAAGGTCTGGAATCAGAAGTGATTCAATATCCAGGAATAGGAGAGAAAATGTGCCTACATGCTGGATGTTTTTCTCCTGCTTCTTGAAGTGTCTCAGTTTAACTGATAATTACTTATGGCAGCAATTCATTAACCCTTGTCAACCCTGAGGACCTTGCTATTTTTTCAGAAATCATTATAGCTAGTGAAGAATTTGCTTTATAAATTAAATAATTAACTATTGCACGTGTTACCTGGAAGACGAACTGCTGGTTGCTGGAACGCTGCCTCCCAACAGACTGGCAAGTCCTGGTCCTGCTAAAGCCCCCAGGCCGCCTTGTACAAGAAATAAAATACTCAAATTCTCAGTTTGGTTGAAATGTACATAAATCAAATGTTAATATAAAAGCCTTTATAAACATGTTTAAGACGAGTAAAGTAACTCACCAAGTCCACCAAGTCCAGTAGGTCCAATCAGCTGCATCAACTGATTGTGACTCATATTACCGAGAAGACTCTGCAGACCACCCTCACCTTTTGAAATAAAGACATAAGTCAGTTGAATCAATCTGCCATCTAGCTCATGGGTAGATTTTAAAATTAAACATCTGCAGCATGATGTAATAATAAATACTGCAGCAACAACTTTATAAACATTTTTATACTCAAACAGTAACAGTTCTCATTTATTCATCCAAATATCTTAAATACTTTATATTTACAGCATTTGGCAGACATACACAGCAACTTACAAGGGTATTAGGGCCTTGCTTGGGGGCCCACAGTGACAGGTTGGGGTGCTTGGACACACACTTATCTTCCAATTAACAGACCAACACCATTATCATTCCCCCCATTGTTACATTTACAGCATTTGGTGGATGCCCTCATCCAGAGCAACAGTTCTCTCTTTTATATATTGCTGAGCAATTTTGCCTAAGGGCTTTAGTTACCTTACCCACTAAACACACCACAATTTTATACACATGCTTCATGTTATACTGTTAAATAACAGCAAACCCAAATTGTTATCTAGATGCATAATTAATGTTACCATAATTAACTTTTTTTTGCTTTTATCAACTAGGTTTACAGATGTGATAGAATGTGTCTGTTAAAAAAAATATTTATTTATTATGTAGTTAAAATGAAAGGCCCTGAAAAAGTGCCCAAAGCCAATATGACCAATTTAATAGCCTTTTTTCTGAGTTAAAGATAAAGGCGCATGTTGATTTAAATAACTGTGTGAATAAATACCTCCGAGAGCAGAAAGCTCATGACTGCTGCCTCCACCACCAAGGGAACCTGGTATGGGTGGATTGTTCAAGTATTCATTTATTTTTCTGCAGTACTCATCATCTTTATCCGTTTTGGGTTCCTGTAAATACAGAATTGTGCTGTTATTTATGATTTTAAAACACAGTATTGAAAACAAAAACAAACCTCAGATCACACACACCTGCATCCAAAAGAATAGCCGCTTGGAACCTGCTTTAAACTTCAGCACATACACACGACCTGTTGTGCACTGACTGACTTTTTTAAACTCACAGTCATCCGGGAAAATAATCAGATCCTTTAAAATATAATTTTACAAATAAATTACAAATACAATTTATCATTTAATAACAGTTTTATCATATACAGTTAAGCTTGTCTAATAATCAGTTGTGGCATGATTAAAAACTAGCTTATATGTATATTTGATTGAAAAGGCAATGAATATTTTAATTAGCTGTAAAAAGAAAAAAAAGGTTTTTTAATGCACTAATAAGTTTGGCTTCATACATCTTCTACGTTCCCAGTCGTCCTGTCCTTCCAGCAGAAGTGAATAAGTGAGTCATCAGTCTGCTGAATGTAGACTTGACCTTTGCGTTTATCAGGGGTCACAGTGCTTCCTTTCAGACTCATTTTTCCAGCACGGAACTCGACCAGGTATTTGCTGGATGAGCCACGAGACCCAGACACCAAACTCGGAAATAAAGCCCCCGAAGACATCTGCAATAAGACAGCAGAAATAGTAATCAATCTCTGCATATGCAGTGTTTGTGCTGCTTCTTAGGGTATATGCAATTTCTCCAAAGAACCTCCTGTTAATACGGTCAATGTTTTGAGTGTTGTGTCTGTTCACTTCTAAAAGGCAGCTGAGCAGTGAGCTGAGCATCGTGTTGGGTAGTGAGGTGACAGTGGGGAAATTCACAGGCATCACTGTGGGTGAGCATAAGTTCATTGGAGTTTCTTGGCATATAATTAGCCTAGAAACATCTGTGCGCATTTTACTTTCAGTTAAACAAGTGAGAATTTAAGAAATAGAAGAAAAGCCACTTATTAAAAAATATTTATTAACAATCAAATTAATTGAATTTAAACAAATAAATTAAATTTGACCTCTGCTGCTAATATGTGATGTTACATGACTGGAACCGTGCATTGCACAGCTGCCTTTAAAAGAGGACAGTCGCAACAATCAAAACTGAACGCAGAACCGCAGTTTAGCATAAATATTAAATAAAAATACTAATACTTAGTGTGTGACGCAAGTAATGTTCCAGATTAATAATGTAACACAGAAAACAATGAAAAACGCAGCAAGTGATGTGAATTTAAAAAAATATATATTTTAATAAGTCATGAGAAAAATAAGGCTTATTTAAATACTAAATTGTATCTCGAATTAAATAAATGTGTAATTGCAATTATTTGACAATCAAGATCATTGTATCCAAACTCAATTATTGCAGACTTTAATTAGCCACAAGGAGAAACTGTAGTAAAAGAGGATGTGGGCGCTATAAGAAGTGGGACGTCCTGGTTTCTGTCACTTTAAGCAAACACCAAATGATACTAAATCCACTAATACCATCACAAGCTCAACTTATGTTAACGCTCCATAATGCATAGGGCACAAATTCATATGTTGCTAAACAGTTTAACACTGCTAAGTGAACACAGTAAACCATTTCTTTAAATATTTACTTATAAGCCCTGATGTTTGCTTGTATTTCTTTAAAGTAATTTACCAAAGTCAGTAAGGGGCAGAATTGGCCTTTACTTTTATGGTCATAGTTTTTGTCTTTCCCTTGTTTCTGTTACTTACATTATCTATTTCTAAAGGATACACTTTTACTTATTTACTGAATCATTAACTTTATTAAAGCTATTTAAATGTATGAAAATGTGTTAATGGTATACTGTGAACAATAAATAATCAAAACCTAAAACCAACAAAAATTATTTAGAGCCCCAAAATAGTCAATACATTGCCTTAAATGCAATTGCTGACTTAATCATCCAAATTTTAAAAAGTCTGACAGCCCCATCAGCTAAATTCTTGCTATTCTTTTGAAACATATGATGAAGCCAAATTGACATTAGTTGGAATAATTGGTAATCCAGTGGCATTTCATGGAAGAGGTGGATGATGCTGGATATAGTGTAAACACTGCTAAACCTCAACTGGCAATTATATAGATGATTTTTTTCACAAACAGCATTAGCAAATTAGTGCACTGCCAAAGACTTTCTAGTTGTTTGCAAAAATATACAACTGCATAGATTTTTCGAGTTGGAAAGGAAAGATCAGTTGGCTCAACACAGTTGTGCAATGCCTGAGTAAACTGTAGTTACTCAAATATATGTTTTTATTAGCCAATCATTTAAAATATACTTGGGAATATTTGTTCAATGATTAACAAATGCTGTCCCACATACACAGTTACGTTTTAAATTATCCGATGAGCTCGATTTAAAATGACAAAGCTTTCTTTTTCCCCTTTTTTTGTATTATCTATATAAATAATAGTAAACTCTAACTATGTATCTAATGTGTGGTGCTTTACCAAAAACATTTCTTTAAAAACTGTTTAAATTCTTGACAAGTTTCTAGCGAACTCTAGCGGCTTCTTAATAAAACACCTTTCCGCCCAATATAATAATTCTGCGTTGTTTATTGTGGAGAAAAGAAAGCATTTATTTTTATTTTAGAAGGAGAATTTGGATGGTGTCGTTAACGCAAAACTTATCAAGACATTAAATTTCTTCCAAACCGAAATTTTTGTTTTAAATTTATATACGGTATTAATAGGAGAATATGGTATAAACGGGTACAAATCTCTCCAAAAAATATTTTCGTTTAATACACGAAATGTATGTAATGTACAACTTTAAAGGTTTCATTGCTGGAAAATAGGGCATAGATTAAAAAAAGGTGTGGTATCGATACCGTATAAAGTACATTTTAAGAATATGCAAAATAATTTATAATAATTAAACAGTTGAGGCCGTTCACGTACTTGAAAACTATCAGTGTTTAACCTAAATTTAATATAATTAATTTAGATAATTAAAATTAAAACGTAACATTTGAGGGGTCACTAAATAAAGAAGGTTGTTCTTACACATTTTAGTCGCCAGTTTATGTGACACAAATAACTGCTAGCATGTTGTAACGGAAAACTTGTTTGCCAGTTGCGGTTAGCAAAATTATTTTTTTTTTTAAACATTACTTTTTAGTAAAACAATGCGTGTCGTTTCAATAATCATTAATGCTAATAAAAGAACGGGTAAACTATTTGCTAAACGCTGCCTTTAAAAATGATGACCAATGCTAGCAGTAGCTAGCTAACTATTACTAACCAGTTAGGCTTCCTAATTGTTATTTTTGGACAAACCAATTAAATTAAATTCGAAAACTTTACCTCACAAATAAAACAATTATGACTGTATAAAATATAGCACAATCAAATGTAATAACTTACAGTTTTTTCTATTCAAATGCTCCACAAACAGTCACGAAACTGCGAACACCTCGAGCACGCAACTAGATTAGGATGAACAGTCTACATGATTGGGCAACCAACGGCGTACTCTTGACACTGATTGGTTATTTTGTACGTCCTTTAAACGGCATACAAGTGCGGTTGGCTAAAAGTGCACTGTCATAATGCCTGTGTATAAATGAAGAAAATCCTGTGAGTGAAAATATTAATAGCTTCGATCATTTTCGCCATTTCGACAAATTAAATATAAAAGTATATTTTAGAAACAAAATATTTGTATAATACGACAATTTAGTTATTTTTGTATTGTAAAACTATTGCACGTGTACATAATTTTTTTTTTACTATTTATTTGTTTATTTGAATTTATTAATTCATTTTTTATACCCGCTTAATCTCTAGCTCGAGGTCTGCTGGAGCATATAACCAGCGCACATGTGGGGAGAGGCAGGTGTTCACCCTGGACAGGTCGCCGACGACACACACTCACTCCTATGACTAATTTAGAATCGCCAATCAACCTAATGTATATGTCAACCTCGATTAATACTAATCAAAACATTCCTAAAGCCACACTCCCAGATCTTAGCAAATAAATAAAACAGGAAACAGACTGTCTTAAGAAACACTTCTAGAAAACGGTGGTCATGTGTCCTAATTGGTTTTCTGCACTTAAGGTTTTAATCCCATCTTTCTACATGTGATTGAAAGGAGAAAGTAAATGGGGTTATAAAAAGAGATTATCTACTTATTTTTTTAATTTTGCTACATTATCATAATAATAAGAAAAAACCTTTGTAAAAGATAAAATGTATTTTGGTATTTGATTGGTAGTATGAAAATATTTCATGCAACACAACTGGACAATTTACCATGCTATTAATGAAGCAAATGTACACAATAGAATTCACTGGAATTTATTTAATTGTATATACTATTTTACAATTAATATTGCTGAGGACTGGACTGACATTAATATGACCTATATAAAATATAAGAAAAGGATATGTTCACATTAAATGCAACTATAAACCTACATGTCATTTGATATGCTTGTGATGCATGGGGGCACACATGTTAAACACCTATAAAACAACATACACTGTTGTTTATTAGTACCAAATGGTTTCTATCTGGTTCACTTAACATGCTGACATTTTTTGCTTTATGAAGCTGCACACTGTGGGACCTGGCACATGTTTATTGTAACTCACGATTACCTTTAAAAACTGCACATACTGAATTTCACATTATATCAGTGGCCTATATGACTTATCTGAAGGCCGAGGAATAATTACAGTATAGAATTATATTTATATACTATATTATTACTTCCCTGTTACTTGAATTACAGTAAAGCACAATCATATAATGTAATACAGTTGTTTCTATTTGTTTCAAACCTGTCATAATGTAATTTCTGTTTTTATGTTTAGATGAGGATATTGTCATTGTATGGAACATGAACAAGCTGTGACATGCACGCATACAACTAACTGTTCTGGTCACATGAAGAGAAATCCAGCAGAACATATTTTAGTGAACGTTTAGGACAATAACGTCGTCAATGTGGCCGAAAAAAATCTAAGCTAACCCTCAATAGAGTTCGAGCTTTCCAAAGGGCCAGTGCGGGATACAACAAAAAGTACCTCAAGCTAGAAAGACACAATGTGTGGCATAAGCTGTGTGAAACCAAGACTGTAAATATAGTCATTTAAATGGGACAAAAACAAGCAGCCCTTTGTTTGCAAAGGACACCTATGTGAACTTGGACTCCAGTGAAATACACCAAACATTCTAAATACAGTTGCAAAAGAAGTTCACAAAACAAACTTCAGGATACGGTTTACAGTCTGATTAATATTTGCATAGATTTTGTATGTGATTATTTCTTTTGTATGCGTGTAAGACAGTAGGAACGGGAGAGATGCACAATATGGGAGTATCATCCAAGTGATCATTTAAAACACTGAAAAAGTGAAACTATCCAGTTTACCTTTTGTGAAGTATTTAGGAACAAACACATTAGTAATAAACCGTTTAGTTTAGGCTCTAACAAGCATCAGATAAGTACTTTCTACAATTCAATTATATTTTTATCTGTATACTTTTTTTTGTAGCTAGCAATTACATAGCACCAATTTACTTTAACTAAAGCATCAACTAAAGTGTGAGACTGTCTAAATACATACATGTAGTCCTGATGAGTTTTATGGCTTTAGTTTCCGCAAAAGGACCATCACTTTGGCAAACAATGAAATTCTCTATAAAACAATGCACTGAACTTCTCGGCTGTTGTGTTAACTCATTTCTGTACTATTAAAACTCTTCATATATAAACATGGTCAATAAGCAGCTTTTATATTTGACTAATGGTAAAGCAACACCAATGTAAGGAATGAGCATGCGTCTTTAAATAAACTCCTATGTTCTGTTAAAAAAGATCTTGTAGAGACAAATTATTTGTATAGATACTAATTTAGTATTTAGCAGATAAACCGGATAATGGACGTACTTAAATGTACAAAATACATTAAAAAAAAAAATCACATCTCTGGACAAGGTATTTGCCACAATAGGGATGGTAAAACTGTTGTATTAATCTGATCATAAATAGATAAAGTACTATGAATCTCTATTAATGTTAATTCAGCACTGCCATTATTAATAATGTGTACCCATAAAACGCCCGAGTATAAATGAGCATAATATACGTCTATAATAAGGTGGCAACAATTTGTGCATTATTCACTATACATGTAGTCAGCCTTACATTTTGTTTTACAATAAAAGTAAATTCCATATGGGGTTTAACATACTCTATTACTTACATTTTCCAAAAATTTAATTCATTTAGTCGTATTGCGTTCTGGGGTTCAGACTTCTAGTAAAAAGTTCTGGCTGTTAAGGTTTTGTTAATTAGTTCAGTAAATCAACAATGTCTCTCATTTTTAAGTTGAAAAATAAAAATAAAGGCTTTTCTGTGAGTAGATGATGAGAACCGGCTGATTGAGAAATCAAAGGTATACCACACCATACGTTTCTCAATACAGCTATTCAGTAGATATCAGGGAGGTCAGAGTAGTTCCTGTCAAAGTAACCACCTTTGTAAATCCAGTCTGAGGTTCCTGTATAAGGATTTGTTCCTTGCTGAAACCATCTAAAAAGACATCATCAATAGCGAAAAATGTGTTTAATTCAAGAACTGTGTATAGGTATTCAAATTTCAGGAGTAGACTTTACCTAGTGGACCAATCCATTTCATCTTTAGCACGTTCTCGGCGTGCAGCTCTCTGCTTCTCCTCCAGCCTCTCCTTCTCTTGACTTGCTGTGTCTAAAACATAAAAGCACGGGAAAAATACTAGCAATGGTAGAGTAAACTAAAATAAAAAAAATGCACAAATCATTAAAAAAAATTATTGACCTATGTCTCCATTTTCCATTGCTCTTATGTCTGGTCGCAGGCGGCAGTCAGTCGGTGCAATGACTCCCTCGATGCCAGGAGCCATTTCATTAAGCATCATGGCAAATCTGGTGAAATTATACATCTGGATGGGGCAAAACATAGAAAAAATGCAATTACACTTTTTATTAAGTATTAAAATGCACATATATATATATATATATATATATATGCAAAAAACAATCAAACAATTAGTACAGAATTCTCCAGGTAACTTTTTGAAACATCTCGAGCATTTTGGATTATGTTGTTTTTGTTAAACAATGTAGGAATTTTTGAGAAACTAGCACAAAACGAGCATCAAGTATGTTGTGAGTACACCAGATCTCGCTATACACTTACAAAAGCCAAGCTGTTTTAATATTGTTTCAAAAAACGTTGATCAGCTTATAACGAGCAACGGTGCAAGTGCTAGCATTTATTTTCAAAGGACATAAGCTCACAGCATTACTGTGAGTAATGTAAAATATTCTATGTAAAATGTAAATGTAAAATATTCTAACCTGTTTAAAATATATCGGAGAGTTATGGCTACATAGTCAAAATTCATTTCAAACACAATGTATATTTAGGCAAAATAAAACCATCTTCATAAATACTTGTATACATACACGCCGTTCAGAAACAATAACTAAACGTCTTTGCAAATGACTTTGCATTTTTCATTCTAAAACGAAGGAATGACAGAGATGTAGTTACCTGATCTGAGTGTGCAGGTCGTGGGGTTATTCTCCACAGCAATGTACTGCCGGGTATCATTGTGACAGTTTCTTGGACATCTGGCATTTCATCAGCATCATCAGAACCAGTACCAGTGTTTAGTTCCTTACAGCAAAAACATCATCTTTAATACACTTATCTCAAACTACACACATCTTTTCTTACATCTTTTACTGCACAAGTAAAAAAAATCCCAGAGAATATTGTGTGCAATATTAAAGAATCTGGTTTTATTTAAAAATTTAATGGGTAAACTGAAATATAATAAAAAGCTGCTCAAAAGGAGCCTTGTAGTGTATAGTTGCACAATATATTGAAATATCTCAAATGCCATATCGCAACGGTTTGCAATGGGCTAATGTAGGGTCAACGTTTTAGGTTGATGCAAAAATATATAGTGCACAGATGCCAGTTGGAATATGCATGTGTGCGCTGATGCAAAACACTCAAAAATCTGTCAAGCTTTCATAACATGCTCATCATAAGATGACCAAGCCGAGGCAACCACAGCTGCTGTCAATAATTTAGTGCCAAAACAAAGACATACCACAAAAATAAAACAGCATTTACATGAGATAAATCACATGCATAGAACATTTAAAATTTAAGTGGCAACATAAACAGGAAACACTACCAAATATTCAGTCACCTCAAAACTAAGCATAATTGGTATCAGCATGGCTCAGTGGGAAAATCACAGGTCAATGTTTGAAGAAACATATTGGTTATATGAGTTTTTTAAATATTGTATTGCTTTATTTTGCATACTATGGCATTAAGGCCCTTCCTGTTTGACTGTTCAGCACGACAAAACTTTTAATATTTATTTTTCCTTAATAAGCAAGTAACTTGTCTTTCACTAATAATTACCTTAGCCATAAATAGGCTTAAGGCAGTTTCACTAATTATTAACACTACAACTGCAGATTTTTTTTTGCTCGTTGAGCTTTTTTTTAGGTTTCATGATACAAACCAGAACATTAAATACAATTTACATGTTTTGGATATTTTACATAATTTTGTGACACATTTTCAGCAATTTTTATGGGCCGTTTCACATTTCTGTGATGTCCAATTATCTCTACCTCCCTGTGTTTCCTAGAATCACCACTCTTCTTTTCCAACTTCTTGTTTGCCTCATAGACCTTTGGATCTATAGCGTACAGGCACTCTGTCCACTTTCCATAGATAATGCACTGCTTCTTCTTACTAAGGCACAATGAATGTACATAAAGTTCATTAACCATTATGATCACAACCAAATACAAGCAAAAGGAAAAAAAAAATCACAAAACATTACGGTCACCATTCTTCCTCCACCTGCTTGGCTTCTTTCCATAATGCATCCTGGTGCCATTACTACTTTGTTTGCACCAATGTTCTCCATGCTTGCAAGTCCAATGGAGGTGTTTTATTGGAAGCAGAATGGCAGCAGGATGCAGAACACAGTATTTTAACAAATACCTCATTCTTCTAACACTGTTATTTATTACACCTGACTTTTTTAGATTAATATTAGATTTGCACCTTTTCCCCATGTTTACTTTGAGAAATTACTATTCATTCATTTAACCACTATATCCTAAACTTTGAGTCTGTTGTTATAAGATAATGAACCCCATTTACTTAATTTGTCAGGAGTCAATGTTTAAGCTAACCACTGCAATTTAAAATATGACAGATCAAAATGTAGAAATGCATATACAGTGTGTGATTGTAATAAAACCCTGTGAATTCCATGGCTTGACATTTCATAGTTGTGTCATCTCACCTTTTGTCCTGGATATAACCTTCCACCCGATGCAATTCTTTGCCAAACATTCCACAGGGCTTAAAATTGAGTACACACTTGTCCCCAGTGCTTTAGCCATATAGAGACAAAAAAATAAATGTTTACAAAGAAAGTCGATAATCAAAACGGCACAACCAAACCTGTTCCAACCAACCAAACCACAAACACTAATCAACAGAAATGCTTTCATAATCGAAAGCAAATTTTAATAAGATGAAACCATTTGAAGAAAATTTAAACATGATGTATGTCTATTGCTATCAGGGTATTATAAGGACAGACATATTGCATTACCCGTGGTTGATGATCTCTACTGTTCCATATTGTTCAATCCACAGTTTGCCTATGATGACATTGTGCACACAGCACATGGGGTTTGTCCAAGTATATGCTTCTTTATGCCTATGGACAAAGCATACATGCTAAAAATAGCGCATCATTAAAAAAAAAGTGTACATAAGAAATGGAAGCAAAAGAAAAAAACGGGAAAAACTACATTATATTAGGGTTGTTTATTACACATGTAGACTACTTACTTGGATAGCTCTAGTGTCATAATTCCTTTGGGTTCCGCTTCTACGCTTTTGCCCCAGAACTTTAGTTTGGGATATATCGAGCCATGGAACTGAAAGTCCTGATTTAGTGATTCTGTATAAAAAGCACTGATAGGGGGATGATGGCTAACCTGTTCTGAGATCAACCGATATCCCTCATCTTCCCTGAAACCACCACAAGATTAAAATAAACTTCCAGTAAGACTTTTAAGACACAACACTGCTGGCAATTAGGCATGAATAGAGTTGGCCTACCTTATGAGCTCATAGGTTTCTCCTAGTAAGGGGTTAAAAGGTTTGCCAGTTCTTTCCCACTGTGACGCCACAGCAGACACAGCAAATGCAGCAACAAGCTATCAGAAAAATAAATACAAATTAAAAACAAATTATTAGGCATCTCCAAGCTTTTTCTTTTACTGTGATTATTCAGACTTCATACTCATTCACGTAACATACATGTTTTGGGCTGTAGAAGGAAAATGGAGTACTCGTGTAAACTCATGTACGCAATGAATTTAGAGTGAATAAACTGCTTTACCTGCTTTACGTATGCTTACCTGCATACGCTCTATAGAATCAGATAGCGTGCAAGCTTTATGAATGAGGTAAGTGTGTTCCATGTATTCTGTAAGTCTTTGCAGAAAGCTCAATGGTTCATTGAAAACCACAGGCATAGTAATTTTGGACAGCTCCTGCAAACACACACAGCTGTTTAGAAATATCATCAGCTCTTCTACTTATCTATATTTTAGCCACAGCCATAATCCTATTGACTAAATCAAGATTATATACATTATTCAAAAGGTTTACCATGCCGATGCATTTTTTAAGGAAACCCCAAATACTGAAGTCATGTCTGGAGAACATAGGGGCGGGGAGGGATGTCCTGCACAGAGAAGAAAACAGCCCCTTTTTACCATACATGTAAACTTTTTGAAAGAAATACAACCCCTTTTTACCACTCATGTTAACTTCCTGATAATTTCCAACATGCCTTCCTTTCAATGCTGAATTTTCTAATTGCACACAGCCATTAGATGCCTGTTTGTGATCAAATCCAGGGACATCTTTAAAGCTGACTTCACATGAGTCATCTGATTCCAAACCTAACAGAACAAAGAAAAAAAGGAAAAAGAAAGGATGATTAAATACAAGAGAAGAAATATATAAACTGTAGCTGAAACCTCAGGCACGAGCAATTATTCGCACCTGTCTCTGCATCATAAAACTCCTCTTCGCTGTTCATGATGGACAGTTAATTATGGTTGTCAGTGAGAGAGCATTGCTCCTTTAACACGGCAGTCTAAATGTGTCCTATAAAAAATACAGCACAGAGATATCATTAGTTGCTTATAAAAAACTGTGGTGCCATATTTGATTCAGCAAAATACTAATATCTGAAGCTATCATAAAAAAATTTTTAGTGGAAAGTGATTATGCTGAGGGAGGATCAGAATTGAAGCATTTGGTATGTGAAGCTGTACACAAGTCTTATGCATTGCTTAGTAATGTGCTTGTCAGTGTAGTTCTCAGATATTTTTCCCAATCATTTACTCACTGTTTAAAATGTAGTAGATGAAAAAAGAATGTCCTATAATTTCTCACAAAGAATTGTTAATTTTGTAATTATTTCTTGTTTATGCCATACCAGCATCCATGCTATATTCATGGCAACATCACACTCGTACTTGTCTCGTTAACCTAAAATACATGTTTTGACTTGTGGGAAAAAAATCGGTGTGCCCGGCATAAATCCATGCGAGCACGGGAAGAACATGAAAATCTGTACAGATAAGGCCCCTGCCTGGAAATCAAACACAAGACCTTCTTGCTGTGAGGCAAGTCTGCTAACCAGTAAGCCACCGTGCCCCTGGTTTCTCACAAGGGAAAAAATCTGCTACAATAATTAGTTTATAAAACAGACATTTGACCATATGGACATTGCCTAAAGAAATGGCTAATCTTGTTACTATCTTGTTATACCCTCCTACACATGACTGAATAACTGTAAGGCAAAGATCAGCTATTTAATACGCAGTAACTGGGGCACAGTGTAAATTGCCTTAACGAACATAACCAAGTTTCTAATAATGTTTTTTATCTTAAACAAACTTTAAACAACGCCCATTGAGTAAAACTGATTAAAAAATTATTACAGGAACTTGCAGACGAAAACGTTCTTTATAAGCCATTAATCTAATCGGTTTCTATCTGTTTTTTACAACAATAATCATTAACAAAGGTTCAGATAAAGAAAAGGTCTTTACTGTGGCCTAACCAGCTTCTAGTGTTTAGTGACAACATTGGGACCACATAACCTGTGCACGTTTGTGTGTGTGTGTGTGTTTTGTAATATTGAGACTCAGGTAATGGAACATTATGCAGGAATCAAAGGTCTTTTACCTGCAAACAGCTGACGAACATTATTTTTACCAGAAACAATACTTGATTGATGGCACAAAGTTTATACTTTTTATGTGTCATCTTGTAAAGATGTTTGCATCTAACAGAAATCACATTTCTTAAAATAAGCAGCTTGTTAAATGACATGATATAACATTGAAAAAAAACAGATACGTTTTTTTTTTATGAAATGTGCTGTGCAAGGTATCTATGACGATATCAATCAATATGTACCACAGGCTATTCTGACCTCTTGAGAGATCTTTATTATTAGATTACTGTTTAATTAAACATTATTTTTTATAATATGGATCTTTTGTAAGTATAAAGCAACTAATATATTACATATAAACCTCCTTAAAACAAACTAGATAGATTGTCTCGTTAAACATAAACATATATACACTAGGATACCTTTTTAAGAAATATTTATAAAATAGATGCTGTACTGTGCTCGTTTCCACAAAATGTATCCCATGTCTAATTTTCCACACATCCTGGTTAAAACAGGAGGGAAGACAAATTATTGTATGAAAGCCATTCACATGGTCATGTCATCCCAAAAATCACGGGATGAACAAAATTACACAAAGAACAACTTTACATGCCAAATTAGCTATACATAATCTATCGGTTTACCTTTTACCTGCCAACATTAATATAACTGTACAGGTTTAGACCACAGGCTGCATATACCAACCGTCAATAACACCGCAGGCTAATAAGGTAACCTACGGCTGACAAGTTTGTCATACTTTAGAAAGCTAATTAGTGTACTTAGCCGACATAGTTTCTATACATTCTATACATATGCATTGGCGACAATTAGAACTTTAAAACATTAGCCGTTAATAGACAGCTAATCTGGATAGCTTTCTGAGTAACTTACTGTTGACGTTGCCCGTTTTGGCTACCGATTGCTAAGCTAAGCTGCTACGTGCACACAGGCTGTTAGGACAGAACACCTATCCAGCTTATCGAAAAGCTGAGCTTCTTTACATTCTTTATAGAATTATTAAACAATTAACAACAAATAAATCTATACAATATAGATTATATCACATAATACCTTGTTATTATTCCATCGGTAAATAGGAACAAGCGTCCACTTCGAAACACATAACACAATAGGCGGGAGTTATTGCGCAAGGGCAAGATTATTGACAGGGGAAGAAGCCTATAGGCTTGCAGAAAGGGGTGGTTCTATTATTGATTGACAGACAGGGTACAGGTCACCGACAAATAGGCGGGATTTCGACGCAACATAAATAGGAGGTACTAAAATGGTATGGATGTGTGTTATTTATATGCACTGTAAAAAATATCCTTTATGTCAGCTGCTCTCATCCACTTGTCGCCCCAGAGTGTTTAATAAATCTTACAATAGGCTATAGACTGTATTTAATGAAATGTTTAATAGGCATAGGCTGTCATTTGTGATTGCCCAAAAATTTTGGATAGATGTGCAGCTAAACTACACATATTTGTAAATAAATTTTTTACGAATTTCGTTTTCATTAGGTTAATTTGCACTTTAAATAAAAAATGTGTTAAATATCACACGTTGTTGATAATTATCAAAACTTTTTTTAACTTATTTAACTTTATGTATATTTTTCATATTCCAATTAATGTTAGCATTTCTCTCGTCTGTCTTATATAAATAAATGATAAATGTAAAGGAAATGCATACCCCAATTAGTAAATTAATATAATTTCTGTGAAAGATGTATTTTGGATATTATGTAAATTTATTTGATTTAAAAATTTAGTGAGAGAGATAGAGAGAGAGTGTGCGTAAGTGAGAGAGAGAGCGAGAACAATCCTTTGGCCTATGGGGCGGGGGGTCTACATTCAAAACTGCTCTCTCTATCTCTCTCTCTCTCTCTCCCTCTCTCTCTCCTACACGCACACACGCACACACACACACACACACACACACACACACACACTTTAAAGGACTGGGTTGGAGTTATAATTTGCGTGCCTTCGCGAGTCCTCACCTTGGTACAACTGCACTAACAGTTCTTTCAGTTCTTTACGCGCAAAGTTATCATTGAGTTTTAGATTTCCGTATTTTTATCACTCATTTTTGTTGTTTTATTTTTGTTTCGTATGACGAAAACAAAAATCGTAGCTAGTTCTCCGGTTTATTCGCTCACATCCGATGCAATTAAATCAAAGGCGCACAAAATGAACCAAATCAAACCCAAAGACACACCATCGAAACTGAAGCGGGACGTAAGCAGCAGCCAAAAAGAAGTGAAACGCAATGAGAAAACCCGGCGATCGGTTCCAGGCTCAATAAAGAGTCGAAACAAATCCTCCAGCCCCAGGACAATTTCAAATGGCAGCAGTTCAGGTGATGCTTCAAGTAAAGACTCCGGTGGAAAAACGGACAGCAGCTCAGAGACGTCTGAATGCACTTCGGAGGAAAACAGAGCAGATAATAAACATGTGCAGACCAACAACTTCCCCAGCGGCACCCTGACCCCATCACTAGCTGTAAAAAGCACTGATCTTTTCACCTCCATGGACGACAGATGGAAGTTTAGCGCGTCGGGGGCTTTAGAGTTCACCGAAGAAGAAGCGCACGAAGACCTGCTGAAGGAGATCGACGACGTAAGATCGGAAAATGAATATTTAAAGGTACGAATAGGATAAACTGTTACAGCGTTACGGTTGGTGGTATTTTTTAACCATACGCAAATTTACAAAGTTTATTTGGACAGAATTTAATACAAAAGTACTTACATTTATCAATATTAATGGTACACTACAGTTACACTAGAGTGCTGCAACTACAAACCATTTATTTGAAAGTCCATCCCAGACATAAGCAATGAAGCAAAGAAGTTATTGATAAAGACTAGGAGTAAATGGCATGTTTGTAAAGGGTTTAGGATTTACTTGCTCTCCTTTAATACTTTCTTACTATCCTATTAGCTCCTACTGTCACTAACACGAAAGACAGGATCAAGCAGTGGGCAATGATTATTACTGTGAATAGCCTGAAGTGTCACAAGGGATACTACTAGCTTTTAAGGGTTCCCTGATTTGCCAAAAAAGACCATGTGGTCGTATAGATTGGAGGACTTGTTGCTCTGTTATACCAACTAATGTATCGAGTGACTGTAACTCTGCAACACTAGTTGACATGATTTAGTCGCTTTATTTGCACAGAAAGATGTCTGTCAAAGGAGCAAAAATGCATAAAATGTATCTCTGTAATTATTACTGATATTGATGAGTGACCAAACTACCACTGGGTTTCTGGGAAAGACACTTAACCCTCAACTGCTCAGTGTGCTAAAAATTTGATGAATTTAAGTTCCTGACAAAGACCAGAAATTTAAAAGTAACTTTTGCTTAGAAAAAAAATTACACTGACACTAACATCAATACTTGCTTTATGTTATACCATTATAATGACTTACGAAGTTAAATTGCAAATAGTGAATAAAGTCAGTGTATGCAGTAAGTACTCATCCTTTATTTTAGGATGAATTGGAAGAGCTGCGCTCAGAGATGCTAGAGATGAGGGACGTCTACATGGAAGAGGATATGTACCAGCTACATGGGCTTAAACAGCAGCTGGAACAGGCCAACAAAACTTGCCGCATCTTGCAGTACCGCCTTCGCAAGGCAGAGAGACGCAGCCTGCGTGTGGCCCAAACTGGCCAAGTGGACAGCGAGCTTATTCGCACTCTGGAGCATGATGTCCGGGTTAGTTTTTTTTATTGTTTGGATTTCGTAAGATGTGTGAGGCATCTAAGAGTTTAGACCTTTAGCATGCCTCTTTAGGTCTATGAATCACAATGTTTCTGGTAAAATCAAGCATTTCTTTTATTGTATGATATATTTCCAGTGTGTAATTTAGTTGGTCTATTAAGTCATAGACTTTTCTTATGTTGCCGTTTGATTTAACAAGTGACTTCCTTTCACAGTAAAAACATTATGAAGTATTCCATTCCACACCATGCATCAGTTCCTGACAAGTGCTAAGTTTATACAGTGCAACCCAGTCTAAGTGTTGCTTAAGTGTTGCTAGCCTTGAGAAATGAATCAGAGCTCTGATTCAACATACTCACTCAAACTTTTAAGGTTTTTTTTACAAGCCAGAACCACAGACTAAAAGCTTTATCATAGCCAAAGATTGGCTATGATAATGTTTTATTGTCATTAGATTGCATTACATTACATTAAAGTTCATATAGACATGCCTAAGATTTCATTATGCTGTGTGTGTACGGTAGATTTTTTAGGGGATGTGGTTCACTTATGTTTTACGGTTAAACAGAGCAAAAAAGCCAGAGTGGTCTGTCTGCCAGCTGCTGTTTTGTGGCAGACCACTCACAACACAAGCATTTTTTAGTTTGAACTCATCAGCCAATCAGAGGAAACTAGTGCAGGAACATTAAAAGCTAATCAACACAGCAGGGATAGTCCACATCAGAATGTACTTTCCTTGATGATTGCCCCATGGTATGAGTTTCAACTGTTTATTTCTTTGTAGGCATACAATCTTTGATCTTTCGGTAACTAAAGAAGATTCTTCCAATTTTTTCACTGTGCAGGTGAATTTTATACTTAGTGACCTTTTGATGAAAAAAACACAATTTTGGCCCCTCACTTGTGACCTATGCAAAACATAAAGAAAGACAAAGATACAAAAATACAGAACAAGAGAATATTTGTCAAAACCAGCAACGTCCATAGAGGACATCTTTAAGCAGCTGTCTGTTTTTACACTGTGCCTGCCCACGAGCTGTCTATTTTCGAGACTTGGTTACCCCTAGTACTTTTTGTGCAGTCTGGAACAGTTGGATACCTGTATGTTTCACATTAGCTTTTACATTAATGATGCCACAATTGTTGCCCCCTTAAATTTTTACCACACATGCTTTCTAGCAACAGGCTCTAAACATTCTCTTTAAACAGTGAAATGCAATAAGGTGCTGTTCTTTGAATGCTGTACTAATCTTTAAACCAACAATTGGCAGCACAGAGTTATAAGATTTGACATTGACATTGCCATTAGACAGTTTTTACATGTTTATAACACTAATATCTTTAAATTGGTACAATTATCTGTCATTAAACAGAGCACATATACTTTAGCCTAAGGGAGTTCAATGTTAAGCAACCAGTGTAGGTGATTTGATTGTCTTGTTTATTACACTAGTTCAATATTATTTATGGTTTTGGCTTACTTTTAGGTATCAAAAAGTGTGTCCATGCGTCTGCACACTGAGCTTGAGACAGCACAAAACAAGAGCTTGCGGCTGGAGTGGGAAAACGAAGAGCTGAGAGAGCAGGTCCAGAATCTGGAAGTGGCAAAACAGGTTCTGCAAGCAGAAATGAACAAATCTAAAGAGGTACAAAGGAATAAAATATTACATAATTAATTCTTTGCATGATGACATAAAAAAAAAATCTGAATTATGACAAGTGTTTTATGGTTCCCCACGATGTTTGTCAACCCATCCACTACTAGTTTGGCCTTGACCTAGGTTGTGTGCACTAAGGGTGTGACTAACAGCTGACTCTTTGGGTAAGGCAGAGTACTATGAAAACTAAGGGATAGGATTTAAGGCGCAGCTGTCATTTCTACTTGTGGGTGCAGGGAAACGAAAAACTATGAGTAATAAAGGATAGCAAAGATACAAAAAAGGGAGAAGGTGGAGAAGTAACTTTTTTAGACATTTTAGTAACTTTTTCTTCATTAATGTTATATAGCAAGCATGTGACTTATGTTAAGCTAACTATATACTTAATGGTTAGTTAAAGTCTTATCTAAAGAGTTTTATGATATCTGATATTATTGCCTCTGGCTCTTGTAAAATGATATTTGTCCTTAATTACAATAAAGAAATATGATCCAGAGGCCAAAAACTGACATAATTTGTAATTGCCCTGCTAAATTCAGAATTCTGTGCTTTGAAATAAATAGCTACAGCTCAGCTCAGACTGCCAATCTCAAGCAGCTGCTGCCGTTTTGTGCTGATCCTCATGAGCTGCGCAAATCAGTCCCAACCAGATTATCCAGCTTTACATTCAACTCAACAGCAATCACTCATCCAACAAAATAAAGTCTGTAATCTGTTTGTAAAAAGTCTGTAAAATGTTTATACTGCATGTATTACCATGCAAATGTATATTGCTGGGCAGCATAGTGGCTGAGTAGTTCGGTTGTCTTACAGCAATTGCTTTGGTTTACTTTGGGTACTCCAATATGCAATATTAGGTTAAATGGTGATTCTAAATTGTCCATATGAGTGAGTGTGAGTGTTTGTGTGGCCCTGTGATAAACTGGCAACTGGAAATAGAGAGCTGGGATAGGCCCATGACCCCATGCCCCCGAATTAGAAACTAAGTGGGTATAGAAGATGAATTAATAAATGAACGAAAGAATGGTGATTCTAAATTGTCCAAAGTAATAAGTGTGTACAGATGTTTGTCTGTATGTGGCCCTGCGATGGCCTGGCAACCAGGATGAACCCCTCCCTTTTGCACTTTAACATCTGGGTTAGAATCCAGCAGATCCCCGTGATCCTGATTAGGAATATGCAGGTATACTTTAGACAATGAATAGAAGGATGGAGTTACATTGCTCATGGGTGTTGATGAGTTGTTTGTATTGTTACATGATAACGCCAGGAGTATTTTCGTAATTCCTTATATTATAACAAGTAATACAATATTAATTAAAAATGTTATTACATAGATAACACTGTCAATAGTAAAAAAATTATATTCTGGTGTAATAAGTCCAGGTCTTTGATCCTGGACTTTGTGACAGTGATTTAATATAATCACATAACTGTGAAACTTACTACCTCTTTAAGTGGCTTGTAGTAAATGGGAGGGGAATGGGACTGCTCTTGAGTGTGTACAAGACTGCCAGTCTTCCCAGGATCAGATCATAAAGAAACAAAATAAAGCAAGCTGGTTATAAGTTTATTAGCAAACTAAAGTCTTTTGTCTCATTACTGACCAATCCACATAGACTTAGCAATGCAGTGGTGTGTGGAGCAGCACACTAAAGTTCATGTTTTACTGTGTATCTTTGATCTTTAAATTTGCTTTCTTTTCTTGTAAACCTGTGTTTAATTCTCTAGTCACAATTAAATAAATTCCACTACAGATGTTTTCACAAAATTCTCTCAAGCGGAGAAGTTCAAGATCTGCTGGAAGCAAGGGGGAAAAGAAGATTTCCACACAGGTAAATAAAATGCATTTTTATTCTAATGCTGTAATAAGAAATTGCTTTATTAAACAAAATATCTGGTTTTAATAGGATGATAGCTCAGATCTGAAATGCCAGTTACATTTTGCCAAAGAGGAATCAGCACTTATGTGCAAGAAGTTGACTAAAATGGCAGTGGAATGTGAGACCATACGAGAGGAATTATCCAAGTACAGACTGCTTTATGGAGATGTTGATGCATCTCAGGTTGGGCCAGGGACAGTTAACTCTGCCCGCACACGTGAAACTGAGTATAAAGTTCATCTTCGTCTGGTTGAAGAAGAAGCTACACTGCTGAGCCGACGGATCGTTGAGTTAGAAGTGGAGAACCGAGGGCTGAAGGCTGAGATGAATGAAATGAGAGAGAAAGCTGGATGGGGTCAGCAGGAGGTGGAAGAGATTATAGATGGCAGAGAGAAGTGTCTAGTTACATATTTGGAAAAGGAAAAGGGGCATTCAGAGTCTGAAGGAAATATACAGTCACTGAATGCAGGAGCTGAGAACTATCAATTAGGTCACATCCATAAAGATGAGCCACTAGATGTGGTAAAAATCTATCCTCGAGAACAGGTTAACATTGACAAGAATGCAAAAAAAGAGCAGGGTTGTACTGCTGGCCTAGAGGACCTAGAAGCCCTACTTGCAGTCCGTGACCAGGCTATGTTAGTTAAATCAATTATCCAGTTCATAACACCACCAGTAGAAAACAGTTTTTCACCAATGTCCAATAAAAACTTTATCTCTAGCCAACCCTGTCTCAGCAAAACTAAGGTAGATTTCTTAAATAATATATGGGTTTTGGATCCTATTATAGGTCCTTCGACCAGTGGACTGGAGATGCTACAGGCCCAGTTACATACCCTTGTTACAAAGCTAGAACCTATTATTAATTATATGCCTATTAAAATTGATCAAGATACAGATACAGAAAACATGCTAGAAAAGGTTAAACAAGCGGCAAAGCCAAGTTCTGCTGAGAATAAGACCTGCCGTTCCAGCAGCAATAAAGAAAAAACATGCAACCAGCTCAGCCTCGAGCTTCTAACAATACAACTCCAGTGGTTTCTTCAGCAATGGCGACAAGGGGAAAGACCATCTGGTGAGGACAAGGACCTGCTTGAGGTAATATTTTATAGAAAACATTTCTTTTTTTTATGTTTATGTATTCTATGGCTTTTTTATATAAATTATGTCTAAGGGCTGCAAAACATTACACCACATTTGGGTTCCAAGAAATTGGGTCTTATGTAGATTTTTATCCACTAACAAAGGTTGACCAACTGTTGTCCAAGAAAACATGCAACACATATTTATTCTTTTCCAGGTTAGCAGAACTCTTCTCTCAGACCTGAAGGCAGCAATGCAAGATCTATGTTTTGAGCTGCAGGAGGAATACTGTGATAGCCAACATATTGTACAAAAGTTTGCAGAAGCCAAAGAGCCATGGACTGAGGTGCGCAGACAATTTAGAAACCTTCGAAGCTGGGTAGGGACCTAGTACGCTAACAGATCAGAAAATCTTGCATCTTAAATTATCATGAAAAACACTGACAGAAATACAAGACTGAACCCATGTAAAAAGGATTTTAAATCTCTGTATAAGGCTATAATTAAATATGTTTCAATGGATGTAATTGAGGTAAAAATGCCAATGTTTTGTTTGTGTTTTAATGCACGAAGTTGGAGGGTACATCTGCAGACCCAGAGATGGAATCAGAGAAAATTTATTTTGGTAAGCTTGAAAACCTTTTAGATGAGTCCTACTCTGCAGTCACTGATGTGGCCAGACAACTGAAAATGTATGAGAAGAAATGGAACAGTGATTCTCATGGTCTTCTAACATACCTAAGTGAAGTCAACTCAGACTGTGACAAACACGTCAAGGACACTAAGGTATATTTTTGTCTATATTTGTTATGATACAATTAAGATAATCTGTATGTTTTTTAAATTTATTATCATGCCTTGTGTAAAGGGTTAAGACGCCGGCACCCACATTCGCAGTCATGTTTCGGTGAACAAAAACAGCAATTATCTTTAAAGAACAGCAATTATGACACCAATGATTTAAAGTATAAAGCACTATATTAGTCACTTTCTGGACGTCTATTAACCATTATTCAGCCTATTGGAATGGTATTCTTTTATTGTATAAGGGTAAACCAGACTTTTCATTTTCTAGTCTTGTTAAATGTAAAGAGACAGCTGAAATAGTGCGATAGTGTTTTTTAATACAGTAATTCACATTGCTGACCAATATGATGTAACAATAAAGAAAATGTACGTGACCTGGGCCGGCTTCAGACATGAGCAAGAGTGGCCTGAGCACACCTAAACGTCTGTCTTGCCCACACAATCAAACTTTGGTTAAGACATCAGTATATAAATAGTATTTTTTATTTTTTTATTTGATTCATAATTAAAAAGCAGTCTGAGGTGGGCACAGTGTAGGAAGTGCAACATCAAACTGTTTCTTATTATTGTTTGGCTGTATGTACACAGGCACAGTCCACACTCACCAGGTGAGGCGGTTTAGTGGTCTGAGAACGCCCTGACCCAACACGGTTTTGATTGCCTTGAAAATTTGTGCTTATTAGTCCGGTCATTAGTTATTTGTTACTAGTCAAAGCAAGAATATTAGTACAACAATATATTTTTTTATTCAATCATTTAAATAGTTGATTTTTTCACTCTTCTATTGTTGGCAAGAATCGGCCCTAAGTGGAAATAAAGTTTATTTACTTTCAGTTTCAGACATTCAAGAGCTCCCAGAAAAAAGAGGATTCTATAAGGTTCATTTTATAGTTCTATTTATACAAATATAACTATCAACTCCATTGGTCACATGAATTTTATTGTAAATATATTACTCCATTTTGTCAACAGATTGACTAATCAAGTTGTTCGATCAACACCAAGGACCCAAAAGAATTGGATATACCTCAGCCAAGATGCAGCACTGGTAGACAGAGAAGATCCATGGAAGACCTGGTACTATCCCATCATGCCCCCTAGCTTCCCTAGTCTGAATCTAAAACAGACAACAGCTATAAAGAGCCACACTGCTCCAGAGAAAACCAGCCTCCGTATATACTATAGTCCCCCATCTGCCCGCAGGGTTGTTCTAAGTTCTGTGCCATTCGAAGATAAAGACAAATTTGAGAAAAAAATTAAGAAAGAGGGACCATATTGTCACCGGTTTGAACGTATAAATAAAACAAATGTTTGTGATACCCAAGAGGATATGTTAACTTTTCCATACCAGACCACAATAAAGCAGGGTCCATTTGCTCTTATATCCAATTCTTTGCCTAATTTAAAATCTCCTGATGTTTTCTTTTCATCTTGTTTGCCCCTTAGTGGATGGGAAGTTTCACGAAATCTAAGCGATGATATGAAAGAAATGACAGCTAGTGTGCTTGAAAGGAGGAGCAGAAGCAATTCGGATAGACGCTCTGTTGGACTAATCAGTATAGGAACCCAGACTCATACTCAACCACAGGTAAAGAGTGTTGGACTTCAGACTGAAAACTATCAAAGTGCGTGTGCGAGAAACCATTTACCTAGGGTCCCATCTTTCGTCCAATCCCAGGACATTTCATTACCTTTGGAGTGGATAGCTGAGCCATTAGAAAAGCTTCCCTTTTGCTCAACTTCATCCAAACAACAGCAGAGACACTCTACTCCATCCCCTATTTCTACCAGCATTACAAATTCTTCTCATACTTTATCCTCATCATCATCATCATCATCCTCATCTCTGGCCAGTTCTTCTATGTTGGAGCCCACAAAGCAATACAGTGTATATAGTCTTTCCCAGAGCAGTTCTAATAATGCAAAAACGAGTTCAGCATTTGGGGTTGGCACTGAGAAGTCTGCTGGCTGTAAGACTCCAGGGATCCACAAGTATGGTCTGGTTCAAGAGTTTTTCCGCAGTGTGTGTGGTCGTGGAGAGAAGCCAACCCCCTCAAATTTAGAAGAGAAGAAAGTACTAGGTATACGCAAGGATTCTGCAAGTTCAGCAAGAGTTAAAAAAAAAGAAGGGCCTCCTTCTCGGATTCCCACAGTGCCACTAAGCAGAAATGACAGTGTCACTAAAATCGTTAATCACAGATTTATGAAACAAGGTAGAAAAGATGATCAACGACCATCTCAAACACTGGGTCAGTGTCCAAACCAGGCCAGGACACCCATGAGTAAGGGCAAAAGTTTTGGCCCTGCTAATCTAGAGGTAGGCAACAATAAATGTGTAAGAAGTAAAGTTTATAACGTTTAATCTCTGAGTAAAGATAGTTGTATTTGGTTCTGCCTTACGGAGTCCTATCAGCAGTTAGTGGTCTGCCGGAAATAAATTAATTTTGTTCTATTTAACTTTAAATGTTTCTCCCTTTTGTATCAACATTCAGGACACCCAAAACCCCTGTAAACTTACAGCAGCTGGTTGAAAATGGAATTTGATTTCTTTGTAATGTGTACTTACCAGCTGACAGAATACTGCAGAATGAAGCAGCTATACTCTAAATGATATTTATGTTTTTGTAACATTATTTTACATTATATGAAAAACTTTCAAAAATAAGAATATATTTAATTTAATGTATCACAGCCAGTATCTAAAACTGTCTAAATCAATTTTATTTTTAAGATTTTTAAAAGACAAAATGTTTTAAGTCTTACCATATATCTCTGTAAATAAATATATATCTGTAAATAAATATATCTTTAAACATTTCTTCTAAAATTATTCAATCATACATTTATTCATCTTCTTCAGCGAGAACATGCAAACTCTGCCTAAACAGATCCTTTAGAGTCACCAATCAACCTAATGCAACAGTTTTTGGACTGTGGGAGAGAAACTGGAGTACCCGGAGAAAACCCACGTGGGGAGAACATTAACTAACACTAAGCACCAAGCCACCACACCGCCCCAGGGCTGAATAAATTATGAATATACACAATGTATTAATATTACAAGGCCGGACACAATGACACAGAGACCAGAAAATATTCAGGGTATCTGATTTAAGTTAAAGCTTGGTTTACTGTTTAAGTAAAGAATGTTTATCTAGTGTTTGCATTTTAGTAGGTTCACTGGTTTTCTTTCAGAATATAGAAATTCAAAATATAAATGCAAATTCATGGTTCTCTGCCCGAGACATGTCTCCATCTCAACCTCACACTCAGCATTTCTGTGACTTCAATCATCAATCAACCTAGCCAGCCTTACATTTTTTTCGGACTGTAGGGGGAAACCGGAATAACCAGAGTAAACCCAAGACGTGGAGAGAGCGAAGAGAACATGCTAACTCCGTACAGAAAGTCCTCTTGCCCAGGAATCGAACCTGGGGCCTTCTTGCTGAAAGGCGACCATGCTAACCACCGTGTTGGTCCTTAGTTCTTATATTAAGCTTAATAATAGTAATTATTTATCAGTGAATCATTTGCTTTATGCTATAATTGAGTTTATTATTTAATTTATTTTATATTCTTGTCTGTCATGACTATTTCAAAAGACATATATCAGGTGCATAAAAAAAGTATGCAATTTTGTTAGTAGTGCTAATAATGTGATACAGATTATTTTGGACATAATTTTGACATAACAAAACTGGTTTAAATGCGTCTTAAAAATAATAAGCAACAATTCATTCTTTACATTATTAGACAATACAGAAACGCATAGTAATTTACCAGCAACTACTAAACTGAAAAACTAAAAGTTAAATATTTCGTTAATATAAGTAATAATGTTCATTAACAGGGCGGCGCAGTGGTTAGCACCGTCGCCTCACAACAAGAAGGTCCTGGGTTCGAA
>JAOTQW010000015.1:4021462-4040915 GCA_026260075.1 Sisor rabdophorus
ACCCCCGTGACCCCGGAAAGTTCGGGAATAAGCGGGTACAGAAGATGAAATGAAAAATGAAATTAGTTAATTATTAGTCATTTATTCATTCATATTCTATACCCGCTTATTTCCTAACTCAGGCACACATAGACAACAACCACACAAACACACACACTACTATGGGCAAATTAGGACTGTGGGAGGAAATTGAGGTACCCGGAGTAAACCCATGCAAGCACAGGGAGAACATGCAAACTGTGCACAGAAAGACCCCTTCCTGGATATCAAACCCTTTTTGCTTACCGTGCTAACCACTACGCCACCCTCCAATTATTCATTTTTATCCAAGATTTTTGTTTAATATTTTATCTTGGTCCTGTCATTTTAGCCAAGGTTATGCAGCATAAGTGTATTATCATTATTATTATTAATCATTTGGGATGCACCAATACTATTTTATTTTAACCAATATTATATATTGGTATAAATATGTAATATTTTTTAATAAGACCCACAGAACCCTGTACTTTTTTGGTATTTGGGATTATTTGTATCACTTTTAGGTTTTCTCTTGCTATTTTGTTTTGTCTTGCAAAAGATTGCTGTGTGCTATTGTTAATGCTAGAAGCTATTACAGGAAGTAAACTTAAGACCTAGTTGTATTAGAAGCAAACAGAACAGTTTATTTATAATGTGGAGGCACAAAGAGAATAGTGGAAGGTCTTTTAGTAGAACAATAGAAGTGGTAAAAGCAGGTGGATTAGTATTCGGGTGAGTGAAAAACATTAAATGGTGGGACTGCAGTATCCTTAAAAGTGGAAAAGATCTTTGTACTCACTTTTGTCTATTTAAATTGCAGATTATTATTATTGAGTTTTGTTCTGCTTGATATTTTGTGGAATAAAGTTTGCAGTGTCATGCAAAGGTTTGTCAGCTTTAAGGTTAAAAAATTTCACACTTCTGTGCCTGACATTCTATCACTGCTGCCAAAGTCTTTGTGCATTGAAATTTCTGTTGATGAAATGACAAAAATTTGGCCTTGGTTTTTATGAGGATGAGTACAAGAGCTCTACTATTAGTATTAATGCATCTCTAATTTTTATTATTATTATTTAGTAAAACTAGAAAAATGAAGTAGTTTAATTTCAGTAATCGAACCCTGGTCTTTTTGGTATCTAACACCCTAACCACCCCCTTCCCCTAGGAGTGGCCCAGGCGGGTGTGTTGTTGCAATTTTGTTATAGCTTTAAGGCATTTATATTCATGTGATACATGCAGTGGAATTTTTGGCTAGGTGGTTAAAGTGTTGGACTGATACCAGAAAGGCCAGGATTTAATTCTAAGCACCACTGTGGGCACCTGAGAAAGCCCCCTAGGTTGCTCTGGAAAAGTGTCTGCCAAATGCTGTAAATGTAAATAATAAACTTTACCTACCCTCTTCCTAAACTACTTCCTTTATTGCCTTATAATCCTTTAATGTAGAAATCCACAGCCCAGCACAGGTGACAATTTCTGAGTCAACCGTGACCAGTGTGAAAGTAAGCTGGGGGCCACTGCAGCCTGAATCTATACAGACCTACCAGGTGGAATATTCCACCCTTCCGACAGGGAAACTCCATGTGCTTACAGTTAATAACAGGCAGGACTCGACTGTACTGACCAACCTGCAGCCCGGAACACAGTACCTGGTAACTGTGAGCGCCACCTACTTCTCTGGCAAAGAAAAAGCCATGTCCGTCAAAGCATGCACTGAAGAAGGCATGTATAAAAAATGTATATGGTTAAAATGAAATGCATCCAAACTTTTTCAAAAAGCATTAATAATCAACCAACTAATTTGATTGTTTTTGCCAAAATGTTTCCTTAACTTCCTCTTTTATAGCCTTAAGAAAATAAAGCTGTTTTTCCCCCTTTTTGTCAGTGTTGCCATCTCTAGCAGATCTGCATCTGACCACGGTGGGAAATGACTCAGTGTTGGTGAAGTGGAAGGGAGGTGCTGAGGGTTTACGTGGTTACTGGCTGACGTGGGAAGGCGAGTCGATACAGACTTCCAGGCTGCGTTCCACCTTATATCTACCACCCCATCTTCTCTCTACAACACTTACCCACATACCCCACAATGCCCACATCTGTGTCTCCCCCGTTTACAAGTCAGCTCGAGGAGACGGCCTTTGCTGCACAGTTCACTTTGGCTCAGGTTTGTACTGTAGTATGAGGTTTTTGCTGTTAATAATTAGAATAATGGAAATAATCGAATTCAATATTAACAATGGATACATTTTGGTAGCTTACAGTATCCTGCATATTGAGCATTCTGTTATAGTAATAAACTTTCTCTACAGCTGCATCTACTTGGAGTCACAACTTGTAATCCTGCCAGACAGATGGCTGCTGAGCTGAAAACCTTACCACAGATGGAAAAAAGGGATGAGAAAAGGTTATAACTTCTATGGCACTTTTTGGAGAGGTGCTCTAACGCTTTACACCAACACACAATAGAGAAGAAAAAGTTATTTAAATCTGAAGACACACTGTGCATGCATTAAAGAGAACGAAGAATTAAACTGCAGGTAGCATAAAACTATTTCCCCCCAAAAAAGAACACATGAATCTGTTTAACCTGTGTATATTTTAGTAATTAAAATAGAATTAAATATAAAAGTACTATTTTTCAGAATGTCTTATTGCCTGTACAGTTTACTTTTGAAGGGCCCATTAGAGTGCGACATGCACTTATTTAAAAAGCAATGTGTATTGCCAGCGTGTGTACACGATTCCCCTATGATTATAAAGATCCACTGAGTCTTGTTAAATCATTTGCCTTTTCTTATATCAAGCCATTTTTGTGAGGGCACAAGGACGCTACCACGATAGTTGATTGACACTGCAGATTCAGCATAGACCCACCTCTAAGTGTATTTAGTTTAGTTGTTTAGAGACTAATGCAAAATACTTACCAGACTCCTCTATAAACGAGGGTCACTATAAAGCAGATTTTGCTAAAAGGCCAATACTGAAAATAAATGTACAACAAGTATTCATTATAATATTAACCAAGTATTCATATTCCATCTTTTCCTGAATCTTTCCATATCACCTTTGTGTTAAAGTTAGCATCTTATTACAAACTGTGTATGTTGTCAGTAAAGATAACATGACAAGACTACATTAACCTTTTTAGATGGTGTATAATGCAATAATTATGATTAACAATTATTTGAAATGGTTTTGGAGCGGTGGAAACACTCTACAGAACAGAGTGGTGGGGTGAACAGAGCTCATTTAAAGCAACATGCACTGAAACAGGTTGCGCCAATGAAATTTTTTTCATCAAAGTATATTATAGATCTTTTGTTAAGACATTGACGTGTGGTAAAATCTGAGTCCTTAAATACCAAACCACTGCTGCACATTTAAAACCACTGCCTGAAATTAAATTATGAAGTGTGTTTTGTTAAGACATGATTATTCCACTTTTTTTGTGTTTTTGGAGTATCATTGCCTTGCAGCATCTTTCTATTCTTAAATAATTTTAGGAACACACCTTTCCTGTATTGACGAGGGTGAGCACAGGAGACATCAAAAACATAGGTGCATGGTAACTGTCCTAAAGGATTGCTAATAGAAACCATTTATTTGAGCAATAATAATTATCTCTATGGAATTTCAAGGTTTATACAAATAAGTAACAGATTTTATCCGTGTGGCTTCTCCTATTAAAAAGGATATAACATAATTTGTTGTTAAGAACAGCACAATCCAGTACACAAACATACACACCTACTATGGGATGTAAATACATACGCTTTTTACAGTATATCTTACTCCTTGTTCTTCCAGGATGTGCACATTTAAAGTATGGAATGCATCACAGAAGTCCTCTACTGCCTCCTTGCGGATTATCAGATATATTGACGCTTGTCTACATTCTATAATATAATGCTATTTTATCAGTTGGTGCAATGTTGACTTAAAAACTTTATTTTAATGATAAACATACATGTAAATAAAATGACTAGGAGTTTAGCACTTATCGCCTTTTAGTTAAAGCCTATTGTTAAACCAAACTACTTATTACAGCTTAATTGCTGTCTAAAAACAGTATGTTTAAAGCAGTAGATGATTCAGCATATATATATTTTAAATGACAAAAACGTGCCTGTAAACAATTTATTTTATATACACACACATTATCTTATACTGTACAAGACTGCCTGAACTTTGTTCTTGATTTTTTAAATAAATACATTTTCAATTCTGTACAAAATCGAACAGATGATTTATGATTGCTATAATTACAGAAAAATCGTTCCCAGCAATGAATTTGCTCTCAGGTGATATAATAAATGCATGCCAACCTACTTAATGTGTAATTATCCTCAACCAAACACCCATAATTTCAATAAACACTTGCAGCATTGATAAGGAAATTAATTCTTATGAGTCAAATGAAAGAACCAGTTCGTTTAGTTTAACAACAACCACAATGTATAATCCTATTTCCAAACTGGTCCATTTGGACTATTTTTTGGTTCTAAAAAAAATACAGTAATAAAAAAATATAAAGATGTTATAGTTTATCTAAGGCACATACCATGACAGTTTTACCCTAAAAGGGAATTTTCCCTTCTATTATTGTTAAGATAGCAGCATTAAGGACAGAACCAGAACATGATTTCATGCACTTCTCTAAAATTTACAATGTAGAACTTTTGCATTTCTCATATTTAAAAAAGTGAATAAAAAGCAGCAGTCACTTTTTTAATGTTTGTCCAAAACTATCTTATATGCTTAGAGTGTTGAGAGCCGGAACAAGTGTAAATGTGTCAGGCAGATTCTGATTAATTGATCCTTTGCTTTGAAGAACTTTCTGTCTGTGTCTTTCCTCCTGTTTCTTCTTCTTCTCTAGACGTTGTTGCTCTTTTCTTTGTTTATTAGACAACTACAATCCAAACAGCAGAAACAGCAGTTAACACAAAGCCAGTCCATCGCAGGCCTACAGATATGGAGAACCACACACTTACTCCTATACAGAATTTAGAGTCACCAGTCAACCTAATTTACATGTTTTTGGACTGTAAAAGGAAACCATGGAAGGGGTTCAAGGTGTTGAACTAATACCAAAAAAAAAGGTTTGACCAGTTTGATTTTCAGCACCACCAAGCCACCGCCATTGGGGCCCTGAGCAAGGCCCTTCACCACCATTGCTCAGCTGCAAAATAAATTAATCTAAGTCGCTCTGGATAAGGGCATCCGCCAAATGCTATAAATGTAAAACCCCCGAGTAAACCCACGCACATGCAGGGAGAACATGCAATTCCCCTTGTGCAGGACCTTCTTGCTGTGAGGTGACCGTGCTAACCACTACGCCAACATAAATTATACAACCAGCATTTACCTTGGGTTGGTTTGTGGTACCGCCAGAAAGAAACGCATGGTCACTTGGTTTACTTTGATTCTTGGGGTGTTTCTCTGATCCAGAGTCACAAGGTGATGACTGATTCCTCGGTTCAGGTTCAAGTGATTCAGCATGGCACTTCTGTGAGATGGCACTTGATTGGAAAAGATTTTTCTCTTTACCTAAAAGGTACAAACAGCATAGGTGATAAACTCCACCAAGAACAAGATAACGATATGAAACTAAAACTGTCTTCCTTACTGTTGATGCTGGGGTTCAGGGGATTAAGGATAACCTCTTCATCATCATAGAAAGACGGAGTGGAAAAGGGGGCTTTCAGATTGTCCTTCTTGCCGTCACCGAACTGTCTGGAATGATTTAGATTCTACCATATGGGAAGGAAAACTTTATATGCAATATCAGCTTATAACCTGTATCGCATGTAATATACAACATTTTCTTGTACTATTTGATTTTTGTTGATTTCTGAAGTATCCAGTTTCCTGCATATTTAAGTGATTTTTTCCGGTCTCTTATTTAATCAACGAAACAACCCTTCTTAAGATGACGTTAGGCAGGACAAAGAGTCCTCGAGGTCCATGGTTTAAAATATGCATTATAATAATAATAATAATCATAATTAATGGTTTGACAACATGTTTAGGGTGTCCCCCTGCCCCCCTCACTATATGTGTGCTGGGATAGGCTCTAGCAGACCTCTGTGATCCTAAGTTAGGGAATAAGCGGGTATAGAAGATGAATAAATGAAATCTTTTACAAACCGATATGCGAAGATGGGCAGGGCCTTTGGAGTTGTCAGCGATATGCCGGACGCTGTCATAATGGTCACCGTAACGATACGCTATATGAAGCTCTGGACATAATGACTTCTCTGATCCATTTATCTGAAACATGACTTCACGTTACCTTTACTTGTATTTTTACTGGGTAGAATCTTAACTAGAGTGAATTTAAAAGAAGAGAAAAAAATTCTTAATAGCTGTATGTCACCTCCCACAATGGAGCATTCAACTGATGGATGACCACTTTCACCTGCTGACTGCGAGCAAAGGCAACTATTGCGTCGTTGCCTGCAAAGGTGCCTGGCTCTGCAAGATCCAATACTGGAGAACAAGAAAAGATTATATTTACTTTCAATGGCTAAATCAGGTTTTTAAACCATGTTTGACCAGGTTCTGTACTGTCTACATGCAAAGATACATGATATTTTATTTAGGAAAAAAACAGGTAAAACTCAAGTTATACTCAGTAGGAGGTGTAGTTGAAAATAAAATTAATTAATTATCAGATCATTCATGACCATACTTTTGCTGACAAAGATTACATAATAACAGAGTGAGGCAATCATACAGAATAACAGGCTTACATCGAACTATGGATTTGTTTTAAGTTAAAACTTTTTAAGACACAATATTCTTCCTCTTATTTCCCAGTGGAATTACTACTTGCACCCATAGATATCCCACCGTGCTTGGTAAATGGCACATCATCCTCAACAAACGGTTCAAAGTCCTGCCGGTGTGACAGCATGTACTGGACAGTTTCCTCCCGTAACCTCATGTGATTTCGTGAGTGTCCCTCCATTTGATCCGCCAGAGCGCGAAACAAGCAGTTGCTATAATGCAAAGAAAACAAAAAGAGTTCTCAGTATTGCCAGTGTAAAATATTTATCATTTACAATTAATGACATTAATGTTCTTTAATTAACTGATTAATTAAGCTAGTGTTCTTACTAATAAAAAGGTCACAAACCAAAGTAAATTCAACAGAAGTACATTTTGCCATAGTGGTAGACTTGTCCTTGGAAACATAAAGAGTACTATACAGCAGGTAAGGTGGTAAGATGTTATCAGGTGGCTCAAATGGTTAAGGTGCCTTCCTGCTCTAGGGGGGCTGTACCATAGCTGACCCTGTGCCCTGACCCCAAACTTCCAAGATGAAATATGCGCATGTGTGTGTGTGTGGGGGGGGGGGGGCGCATTTCACTATATGTTATATATGTGTTAACTACAATTTGATTATTATTTTTTTTCCTACATTTTATTAATTATTTACATAAGCAGGGGCACTGTGGTGTAGTGGTTAGCACGGTCGCCTCACAACAAGAAGATCCCGGGTTTAATTCCCCAGGCAAAGTGTCTTTCTGTGCAGAGTTTGCATGTTCTTCCCGCACTCAAGGGGGTTTACTCTAGGTTCTCTGGTTTCCTTTCAAAGTACAAAAACATTAGGTTGGTGACTCTAAATTGCCCATAGGAGTGAGTGTGTATGGTTTGTGTGGCCCTGTCATAGACTGGTGACCTGTCCAGAGTGCCTTTCGTCTATGTGCGCTGGAATAGGCTTCAGCACATTTAGGGAAATAGATAGATAGATGGATGGCTGATACATAATAGGAGCATACATACATTTACAGCATTTAGCAGACGCTCTTATCCAGAGCGACGTACAAAAGTGCGTCAAAATTCATCGTTGATACCATGTAAGTTATACATAAATACAAACTCCTATCCGAGACAGAATAATCCAGTGTAGTGCCATTTTTACATTTATATGTCCCTATCCAGATTTACAGTTATCTCTTACTAAGCAATTGCGGCTAAGTGTCATGCTCAGGGGCCCGACAATGGCAACTCAGTGATTTGGGGAATTAAACCCTGGTCTTCCAGTTAGCAGTCCAACACCTTAACCACTGTTGATGTAGCACAGTTTTCCCCAGTGTGTGAAAGCGGTTGAAATTTGACCTGGAATCCTAAACATACCCGTCTCCTTGAACCTCTCTTAGTTGGAGACCGAGTACTTGAAGTTGCTTGGAGAAATTGAGAAATTCATCCTCCCCCGGAGGCAGATTTTTCTGATCTTTGGCTGCAGTCCTCCTGGCTGAATGTTTATCCAACCTCTTTTTTTCCAGCTCACATTTTTTGCGTACATGTTTTCCAGACTGTTTCCTGGACATGGCAAAGCGCTGTGAACAACACCAACTTCAGTGACTTCATTATCTTGGCTAATAGGTTTATTCGTTTTGTCTGGTAGCCACGCACTACGCAACTACGAACCAAACAAGAAGGTACATTGGTACACCAGAATAAAAGGCAAATAAAATCTGTGTCATTTCAACCTAATACTGCATTTTCTGCCAAGAAATTAAAACAGAAACGCGTTTAACAAGTAAGGGAGACAAATCACAGCAGTATTTGCGTGTACAGAAACATATACAGGTTAACTTGGTTGGGGTTAAAGGGTGTATTATTAATTATTGAACTAGTTTATCGTATAGAGTTAATTAACTAGTGTGGGGACTAGCATTGTTAGTAGTTTTGGTGAACACAACAATACGTTAGCTTAAACTCAAAGAATCCCAACACAAAATGCTAACGTTACGAAGCAACCCAAAGCTATTTATTTTAATTACTAATAAAGTAAATCTTTATTAGTAACGAAATTCAAGCTTTTGTAAGCAACACAGATCACGTTGATTCTACTAACAGCTGTTTATATAACACACAAAACGAAGCTAGCTAATAAAGCTTAAAAAAAAGTACATTTCTGCATAACTTATTTATGATAGCAAATACTTTAGCATTCAATTTCTAAAACGTCGTACTCACATTCCGGAAGAAAAAGCTACACCATTCCTTGCAAATTATTTTATTAAAATTAAAACGATCAGCTTCAGCTGATTTTGTTTATGTTGGATTCGGATGGTTACTTCCTACACCAAGGCTGTGAAACATGCTCAAACGAAGCGACGGTCCAAAGATTGACGCTTTTCCCTCCTCCTGTCACGTGATCTGTGACGCGGACTTCGGGGCGACACAAGTCACGTGACTTAATCGTATTTTGGTTCGACATAGCGCGAATCTACGAAAGCCAATTTCTGTCACACGAAAAAAAAATCATTCTTTCATTTTCTTTACCTTTTCTTTACCCGCTTATTCCTGTAAGAATCCACCATCCTTATTTTCCTTGGTGTCGGTTATATTTCCACAGAGATATATGGAAAATCTTAGTCCAAGAAAAATAACAAGTACCTTTTGGTTGTCTATTTGTTAAAGATATCAGCTCACTGGGGGTAGTATTTCCAGTCCTAACTTGTGGTCATTGTTATGCATGTGCTTCCCATGCTTTAAGGCTTCCCCTAGGGCACTGGGTGTCTCTTCCCCAGTCCAAAGACATACATTGTAACTTAATTTGCATCTCTATATAGTCTGTGGTGTGTGATTGTGTACTGCAATGGATTAGTACCCCAACCAGTGTGTCTGCTGCCTTGAGTCTTGAGTCCCTTAGTTCCCTAGAGTCTTCAGAAAACAATTTGATAGATTTTTCGCTCTCAGTCATTTAGAAACGTGTGTGTGAGAGAGAAAGATAGAAAGACAGACAAACAGAATAAGATAACTGTATATTCTGAAAATCCCTGTTGCTGTGGTTCACTATCTAAACCAGGTCACCCTGATGCTTCTTAGGGCTTGACAATGCCCTTTTTTATCCTAACTGCATATAAAATCAGTCTGCTGCTCTGCATATTGCAGTGTGGGACCTTTTTCTAGACCACAATCAGTGCTTGTTTAAGTTCCTATTTTGACAAATAGTTTCAGCAATGAACCAATGATAATGTACAGCAGTATGTGTTGACCCATGATTGCATGACATCTATAGGGTGGTTGAGAATTAACTAATGCTGTCATAATGCTAAAAATAGTCTCTAAATAGACGTTAGTAAATAATTCTTCAAGCATCGCAAACTGGGAGGTTCATACTTGGGAGGTTCCCAGCAAATCTCAAATGCTTTATTTTCAGATGACTGTATTTCATCTTTAACTGTTTAAGAAACTGCTTCATGCCAAGCAGTACATTTTTTAAAGATTTAAAGTTCTTTTTTTCTACATAATCACATAGTAAATCAATAGAGCATCTGACAACATCTTTTAAACAGAAATGTTAAATATAGTTACTTAAATTGATTTATTATTTCAGTACACATGTTTTGGGAACAATCTATTTGTTGACCAAACAGATAAATGTAGATAAAGAAATGTTTTACATATATTACATTTTATTCCAAGTTTGGTTCTAAGGAAAGAGAGAGAGAGACAGAGAGAGAGAGAGAGAGAGAGAGAAAGAAACAAAGAAAGGGAGAGAAAGTCAGAAAGAGAGAGAAAGAAAAAAAAGAAAGAGAAAGAAAGATTATTGTTTGATTCCCTTTTTTCGTAACTGCTATCCAGGGTGCTGAAATGAAAAGGTTTCGTATGCCTAAGGGCTCTCTGTAGATCTGTAATTATATGCACCAAATATCTCAAGAGTCCCAGCATTAACCTTGTTTTTGCAATATTAACAAATAAAACACACGGGATTTAAACAAGAATCTCGTTTACGCGGCTCTGGTCAGTCATTAAACACTAAAGATTCTATGCAGCGGTCTTGCTGAATGCAAGGAGGCGAGGCTACACACGCACACGCCACTACAGACTGAGTGAAATGGCGCAATATGAACTGCAGAGCGAGCCAGTGGGCGGATGGAGCAGGTTATAGCTGTGAGGACTTGCGTTAGAACATGTCTTATAGCTAAAACCCACACAAATCTTTTTATTATTTCAAAATGATTTGCAAACCCGAGCAAAACAAGTGAATCAGAAACATTTGTCACCTCTTAGTCACCCATGTGGGCTTCTCACACGTCCCCCGCCTTGTCTCTCTCACTCTCTCTCTTTATCTTTCTCTCTCTCTCACTCTCTCTCTCTCTCACACACACACACACACACACGCACACGCACATGCACACACACACACACACACACACACACACACACACACACGCACGCACGCACATACGCTAAAATGCATCTAGCTATCACGACGGCTGAAGAGGACTGTCTAATCATGTGTGTGCCTTCAGGTATGTGGTTAATGCAGATGCGAAGAAAATGAGAGCGTCTTGCCTTGGTGTCGCCTGTCTTATTAAGTAAGATCAATGCGGGGCCGGAATCAGTGGTGCATCGATCAGCTATTTCGTGACAACTTGATCAACTTTAATAAAATAAAAGTGAAAAAGGAAACATGGATTATTAGAATTACTAGACCAGTCGATTTCTTAACCAGCGGCACCTCAAGCTAGATCTGTGTGTGGGGGGGGGACCTTTAAAGCTCCCCCTGATCTTGCTAATCGACGCTGGGAAATTTTCAACGGTGCTGGAACGCAGAAGGGAAAAGCATCGGCAGCTTGAACACAGAAGAACAATTTGCTCAACATCGGTGCTGAATAGCAAGCAAATTCAGCGCAATGTTAAATGGAGAGGACAATAAAACCGTGGATAATATAAGAGGAATTTGATAAGACCGGGCCAGTCTAAACCTTACGCGCCGACCCGCGCTCAGGACTGAGAGGCAGGCGCAGTAAAGACGCATCCATGAGCGTCTTCTCCCGGGGCAGACTCTTTTAGCACTGGATGTTCAGTGTTTTGAAACATAAAGCTTCGTCGAAAAGACTAAGTTGAAAGAGAGGAGCACATTTGGAAGTTTGGATGCATATGATCACAACCACCATGATTTTTATGATCCTGGGTGCTTCTATTGTAATGGTAAGAAAGACATATTCTTATCATGTCTATAAGCAATGTTAGTTGTTGAGTTGGGGGAAAAATCATTAAAAACCACCAGAAAGTAGAGACGCATAGACCGAATAAAGTCCATTTACAACCTTGGTGAACGCACAGCCATGTTAAAGGAATAAGAATGAGCTCGACTCGGTTCTTGCCTGGAGAAATATGTCAATTCTGTTGTGAGGCTATGAAGCCATCAGTCTTTTTGTTCATAAAAGCAGTTTGGTGATAGAATTATAGTCATGATGTCCGGCTTGACTCGAATGCTTCTTTGCAGGCGATAGCGTGTCTTATGGACATGAACGCGCTGCTGGACCGCTTTCACAACTACATCCTACCGCATTTACGAGGGGAGGACCGTGTCTGCCACTGCAACTGTGGAAGGTAACAGAAAAGCTGATTTATGTTTATTACGGAAAGCCTTGTAATAAATTGTTTTGCTTTAAATCTTTTCTCATCTATTAAGAGAGCAGGGGCCTGCACGTAAAAATTTCTTATAGTGCCTACCATTTTTCATACAGCTAAAACACGGTTTTTATGCAATCAATCTAAATGTAGCCTATACATTATATATATATATATATATTTCCATATCTGGTAAATTATAGGCCTCGTATACACGCCTAACCTGGTTGCGCGGTGATTTAACGATTCGTTGGCTTATTAACAGGGATGAACGGACCCGAGTTAGTGTCGGTGGCGTTTTGGGTTGTCGGGAAATTCTTGGTTTCTGCGTATCAAGGTGTGTGTTTCTCCAAAGCGCAACCCTGTGATACATAATAGGCGATAGTGCATTTATTGGCCTGGTGCGTTTCCGTTCGCCACAATGCGCAACGTGCATTCTTGATCTCTCATCAGCTTTGCTAAGTCAATGCTGATGACGAAAAGCTTCCAAGAAGTAAGAATACATTTTTCTTTTTCAAGGCTGAATAAAATGCAATGCGATTAATAAATACAGAAAGTGCAAGAAACAGGAAGAGCACATTACATGACATGGATTCCTCAACAGAGGTAATAGTGGTTATTCTCATGATCAGAATGCATGCTTTATAAATAAAATGGCCTTCATAATGCATTTTACAGATTTTACAGAGCAGACAGACACAATACTAACTAATTAATTTAAAAGCGAATATTTAAGAGTTCCAGCGATGGGCTGGCAACCTTTTCAGGATACCCCTGTCCTTTGCCCCATGTGCGCTGGGATAGACTTCAGCAGACCCCTATGACCCTGAGTTAGGTAATAAGCTGGGGTTATAAAAGATAAATGATTTATTTAGTTAGAGATATATACAAAAACATGTTAAAGGTACAAAACCTTGGCAATATTGCCACAGCAACAGAACATGGCAATGTGTGTATCTGCAATAGTCACATTAAAGGATGTGCAATATTAAGTGAGGATTGTAGTCGACTGCACCACAGTTCAGAACTTATATGATTAGTAGCGACGTTTAATGAGAGAGTGAAAATATTAGTGTGTAAACATTTCAAGCATGTTTAAAGCATTCAGGTAAAAAAATCTTTCTAGATTCATTGTGCTTTATTTATACAGCAAAATATATGTATGATTACATATAATATAATATATTAGATTATTTAATTTCTGCATATATTATTATTTATTTCATTTGGATTTATCTGTGCTTATCATTATGTATTATATTTTATGTAGATGCGAAAATTACACCCATCATTCTAAAATAATGAATCATTTTTAAGTAGTGCCATCTATAACATTATGGTTATAAAGTGCAACCTTACTTTAAACCTTTATTTATAAATATTTACTATATATAAGAATCTATATATATCTATCTATTGTATATTATGTTGATATTTTGCCAAAATTTGTCATTTTACCATATGTGAATCTTCTCCAAAAGGCTAAAAAAAATTGCAGGTACAAAATATAAATGTGTTCTGGGATGGACTGGTACCTGTCCAGTGTCTACCCCTGCCTTTCACCCTATGTGTGCTGGGATAGACTCCAGCAGACCCCCATGCCCCTAAGTTAGGGAATTAAGCGGGTACAGATTGAATTAATGAATAAAATAAATGTCTTTTTACGCAGTATAGCAATCAAATCTCATTGGAACCCATGGGACCCAATCCATGACAATGCTTCAACTTGGTATGGATTGCTAATATTAGATTTTAATCAGTGAATTATCTCTACAGAAATATACAAATTAGGCAGCGCGGTGATGTAATGGTTAGCACATTTACCTCACAGCATGAAGGTTTTGGGTTCGATTTCCAAGTCTGTCTGTGCCGGAGTTTGCATGTTCTCCCTGTGCTTGCAAGGGTTTTCTCTGGGTACTACGGTTTCCTCCCACAGTCCAAAAACATGCACATTATGTTGATTGGTGACTCCAAATTGCTTTTAGGAGTGTGCGTGTGTGTCTGTGTTTATTCATTAATATGTGCTCCTGCACTGGACTGGTGACCTGTCTAGTGTTTACCTGTGCCTCCGGCCCTATGTGTGCTGGGATAGGCTTCAGCAGACCCTGTTGCCCAGAGTTAGCAAATAAATGGGTATAGAAGATGAATAAATGAATGAAATATACAAATTATTACTTTGTTATTACAGCAGTTATTAATTTGTTATAAGTCAAGTATTACAAAATTTTTAGCCATATAGTGTAAATGATTGCTTGTACTGAGAGGAGATAATATGCTATTCTAATTGACTAAATTCTCTAGTAAGTGTCCTGTTTACTCTACCCCAGGGTACTAAATCAGGTCAGCTTAAAATTATTCTCAACTTTGGCCTGATAACTTTGCTTGCTGCAAAACAGTCCAGCTGATCTGTTGTGATTGTTGTGATTAATTGTGATAATTTTTATTAAATGACAATAGTAAAAGTACGAATTGTAAAATGTTTTTTCTCTCTGTTGTTTCCAGGGGTCAACAATAGGCTACATTCCTACAGTTTTAAGCGTAGATTGTTTCTTTTTGAACTTTTTAATCTTTTTTGAAAGCTAAGTCAATACTTTATCTTAGTATGGTTCTAAAAAAAACCCCTAAACTCTAAACTATACTAGTACACTACAGGGCCTAATGCATATATACTTTTATCTACATTTACTAACTAGCTGAAATGTTTTTTTAAACAAAACATTCATTATGCTATAAATTGTAATAATACATCAAGATTTTTTTTTTGCACAGAGCTTAACAACAGTGCTCCACACAGAGATCTGATCTAGTTTTTCTCCAGTCTGTCTAGAATGATATGAAGAAACAAAACAAACTGGGGCAGACTAAATCCAGAACAACACAGAATAACATGAGAAAATATCTCGCTAAGATGCTGCAAAGCTACCTGAACAACCATGTGCAAGTGCACCTATGGGGAAAAAAAGCTGCCTTTGTATCAAATGTTACTTTAATTTATATTTAAATTAAATAATTTAACATTTACAGTAACATTTATGGTATTTATGACAGAGGACATCCATAGTATCTCATTTACACAAATAAGCCATTGGAGGTTAAGGGCCTTGCTCAGGGGCCCAGCAGTAGCAACTTGGTGGTTCTGGGAATTTAACATACAATGTTCTTATTAGCAGTAAAACATCTTAATTTATTTATTATATGTTAATTGATAAAGAAAATAAAAGTCTGACATTATTTTGAAAAAAATACTATTTTAAATAAACCCAGGTTGCCAGAGCGCAACAACTTGCTGTCTGCTGGTGGCGTTACCTACTACAGCAAGGCACCAGGCATTATGCCATTACTTGACAGCATCCTAATTTAACAGCATTTATACTTAAATGCCTAAAACATTTACCATTACTCAAGCTTTGCCTGTTTCTTTAAGTGCCTAAAACATTTAACATCACTTAAGTTTTCAGGTTGTTTTTTTTTAAAAAACATTTTGGCGATGTTGCTGCAGTTCCTCTGGATTTAGTTTGTCTCAGTTTGTTAAGTTTTTTCATGACCTTCTAAACACATGTGATGATGAGATCAGAAATCTATGTGAAGCACTGGCTGTTGTCAAACTCCATGTGCAAACAGAAATATAGCTGGATTATTATAATTAACAGCAAAACGAATGTTTGATATTTTACAGCAAAAGATAAAGCAACTGATTTATCTGTTGAAAATACAAGTCTTCTTATAATTTCAACTGTCACTGTAAGTGCAATAAAGCACATCCACTCTACCAACTGTCATTTGCTTATCAAGTAGGAGAAAACAACGATTGTGCAAAACACCTATACATGCACCAGGAAAACATGCAGAACTATATGCAGATAGCAGCCTACGCTCAGAATTAAACCAGGGAAGCTGTGAGGGGTCAACATTAAGCCATATCAGCCACATAACACACACATATGTGTCACATGTGTGTGACATGTATTATGTCACATACTTTTAATACATATTAATTAAAATACTTAACAAAATAATAATTTGGCAATTTTTATCTAATTAATTTTTTTTTTTTAATTTTAAGCAAAATGTGTGCAAAATGCTTAGCTAAATGCTATAAATGTAAAACAAATAATTATCCTTTGGCAAAATTGCCAGGTTATTTGTACCTTGCTACAAAAAACATTATGTTTCAAGTGTAATAATCAATTGTATTTCATTTGTTTTCCTTTCATGCTGCATAAACATTAAATAAGCAACTACACTAGAAACAAGCACTCGTTAGTGGCACTGTTTTGTTTTAGTGGAGTAATGAAATAATTTAACACGAGTAATTAATAGCTTTCCTCAAAATAAAAAAACTAATAATAGATTTTTGTTGCTAACCATTACTTAAGAACTTTAACTTTAAAACCTATTTAGGTATATTAGATTTTAAGGCATTGGCCGGCGTAATTTGTCCTTTATAGATATTTGATTAAAACACAAATTAATAACTAGAGGTAGATTTGGGTATCTAATGTAGGTACAAAGAAGTCTTTAAGAAGTTAAAAAAGACATGTGTTTAAAGAAACCTTACACAGAGAGTAAAATCTGATTTTAGGTTACTAGGGATTGAACTGACCACAGAAGACATGATGGCTAGCTGCTATGTACAAATTATCATTACAAAATAACTATAAAAAATAGCTTTTTATAGCATAATTATTATTTTCTAAAGCAGGGACTTTTTATATATTTTTTAAAATTGCTGATTAGCTTCTTGAAATTCTGATGCAATAATACAACCAAAAACTATCAGTAAATACCTAAAATTGATTGCTCAGTGGTTATTTAGTCACTGCAGTGATTCATCTGGCACACGACATTAAATTCTAATACTTTCTCTTTTCTTTTCTTCTTAGACACCACGTGCATTATGTAATTCCATATGATGGAGACCATTCATTAGTGGACTCATCAGAGAACTACTTTGTAAGTGACAGTGTGACCAAGCAGGAGATGGACCTCATGCTGGGGCTATTGTTGGGCTTCTGCATCAGCTGGCTATTGCTGTGGCTGGATGGAGCGTTACATTGTGCTGTGCGAGCCTGGAGAGCCAGCCGGTACTATGGTAAGTGTAAAGCAGACGTGCTGCATATATTAATAATTTCTAAAGGATGCATATCTGGCAGTGTACACAGTAAAAGATTTTTAATCTTTATAAATCTTTTATATGTAAAAAGTGATTCACTCTAATGCTTCAAATTGACACCCCTTATGTTTACTGTATTCAAATTTCAACCAATAAACAACACATTTCTTACTGCATTATAGAGTCAAGTGAAGTAAAGTCAATCAATAAGCTTAAATTGTCATTTGCACCATATATAGGTCATGCAATACATAGTAAAATTAAACATTTTTTTAAAACCTTAGTAATACAATGATTGTAAAGCTTTTCAGAATAAAGAATGCTAGATATTCTTATTGTAGCTCGAGGGAAGGGGTGGTTAAGGTATTCGACTAATACCACAAAGATCAGGGTTCGACTCCCACCACCACCAAGCCACCACTGTGGGCTCCTCAGCAAGGCTCTTAACCCCCCAATTGCTCAGTTGTAAGTCGCTCTGGATAAAGGTGTCTGCAAAATGCTGTTAATGTAAATGTAGATAAATTAATGCAAAATAAAATTATGTACTTATCATATATACCCTTATATACTGTAGGTACTAGTCACTTTCCTATGGGGTTGCTATTATAGACATAGTGTCAAGGTTATAGTGTTGTAGTGAGCAGTACAATTTCACTTAATGTAAGTAAGGCACTCAGCAGTGCAGCAGTTGTTTGTTAAAGTCATCTGGGCCACTGAAGAACAGAGATTTATACTGCATACAGTCTATCAAAAGGAAATACCCTTTTTTTATCATACACAAACTGTCATGTCTAGATAAAGGTTAAAGCAATGACTATACAAATAACAGTAAAACTAAAAGATTCTACTCAATCCTGTTAAAATGGCACCTGAGCTAAGCTAAATCATCTTAGAACATATTCCACCCTCAATGTAAAAAGTACAACATAGAAGAATAAGCAACTAGGAGTCAGAAACTCCTTCCTTTTTGCATACCTTGGATCAGGTCACAACAGTTTTTGCTGCCACCAATGAGCTACGCTGCGGATATGGTGTTCCTGCGATTTGCTCCAAACATACCGTTTGAAATAGTAAAGATGATTTCTAAGAATTAGTGGTTTAATGCTGTTCAGTTCAGGCTTAAATATTTTTGTGAAAAATGTCGAGAAGAATAAATAGGTGAGGGGGGGCTGCCTAGTGTATTTTGTATAGACTTCTTCTAATTGTATACTAACAATATATTTATGAACTAAAAAGCTAATGTTTAAATTATGCTCTTGTTTAGCCTTACTTAATGTTTAATGATTTGCATTCATAGAGAGTGCACTATCAAATTACTTTTTTAATTTCAAATTATCAAAAACACACACTCACTGACCCCCACTAAAGCTATGGGTGGGACCCAAAGTGAGACATTAGCTTCTGGTTGCCCAGCAAGCATTCATTTTTGCTCAATTTAAAATAGGACATAGGAGACCATTGAATGCAGTGATGCCTTTATAAAATTCTAAAATTCACTGCTTACAAGATGAGGAAACATTGAATTTTGCCAGGAATAGAAATAAATAATCAGACAAAAGTAAATGTTTAAGAAAAGCTGGTTCACTGTGTAAAATATAGATAACCTGTATGGATAGAAATGTGTGCAACCCACACATAAAAATGTCTTTAGTAGTGCTGAGGCTTAAAATAGCAGCCAGGATGACGTTTCGGTCTGCATAGAGGAAAAAAAAATTCTATAAATGGTTGAAGCTAATGAATAATAGTGGGGATGCCCCGGTAGTGGGGCTCTCCAAGGCTTTCCATGCTGATGGCAGGTCCACCTCATTTAGCCTCTCTGATACAGGGACTGAGACTAGAGCTTGAATGAAGTGGGGGAATGACCACAGTCATATCCCCACTCCCACTTTTCAGCACACACACACACACACACACACACACACACACACACACACACACACACAC
>JAOTQW010000015.1:4043077-4060177 GCA_026260075.1 Sisor rabdophorus
GAACACACACACTCACACATTCACTCCTATGGGCAATTTAGAGTCACCAATCGGTTGATTGGTTAATGCACATGTTTTTGGACTGTGGGAGGAAACCGGAGTACCCGGAGTACATGCAAACTCTGCACAGAAAGAACCCAAGCCCGGGATTTGAACCCAAGACCTTCTTGTTGTGAGGCGACGGTGCTAACCACTGCGCCACCGCGCCGCCCCTTTATGAAGTATCATTTACCACAATGCTAAATATGTGAATCTTAAAAATATGTTATATAATATATGGTTATCTGTTGTTATGTTTGAATTAAACCTGTTCTACTTGGCATATAAAAAGGCAGAACTCATAGTAGCTATTTTGCTTCTGCTTTCGAATTACACACTAAAACAATGTGGAACAACAAGGTGTTGGACTGTTAATTGAAATATTAGGGTTTGATTACTATCCGCACCAACTTGCCACTGCTAGACTTTAGCCCTTAATGCCCAATTGCTTGGTTCTATGAATAAAATTTATTTAAGTCTCTCTTGGTAAAGGCATCTGCAACAGTTGTAATGACTTTCCCAATGTAATAATTTTTTTGTGTTTTTTATTTTTAATTGGTAAGAAAGATTTCCATAATTCTTTTTCCTAAAACTTTATTATTGCTTGTATAGCATGGTGGCTTAGTGGTCAGCATTCATAGCAAGACGGTCCCAGGTTCATATCCCCTGCAGGGGCCTGTGTGGATTTGCATGTTTCCTTGTGCGCTGTGGGCTTACTACGGGTAATCCGGTTTTCTTCCACAGTCCAGAAAAATATGCTAGATTAATCTGTAATTCTAAATTGCCCATAGGAGTGAGTATGAGTGTGCATGGTTGTTTGTCCCTATGTGCTCTGCGATGGACTGGCAAAATTTCAGGTTGCACCTTTTGCTCAATGATAGTTGGGATAGACTTCATCAGATTCCTGTGGGAAATTTTAAATTTGAACCAGAGCTATTTACATTTATATTACATATCCAAATAAGCAAATGAGGGTTAAGGTTAGTGGCTTTGGGAATGGGAACCACAATCTGGAGTCCAACACCTTAATCACTGAGCTACCACTGCTATATACTCAGAAAAGCATCACATTTATTTTAAGAACCCCATAGAATATAAGTATCCTAGAAGTAGAAACCTACTACAAAGTGTTTCTTTTTAGCAAGCTTAGAATCTTCCTCAGGAAGCTTAGTTGCTTTAGAGGTTGTCTTATATATGACTTCTAAATTAAAAAGGTAAAACAATAAATTAATAACATATAACGTCTGAAAAATAACATGTTAGTGCTATTGTTACCATCCTGTATCTTTTAATGTGAGTTTTTTGGGAGTTTTGTGTTGCCTTGTCCTTCCATGTTTCTATTAGATAATCCGTAAAAAGAAATAAGCAACAAAACCTGTGTCATTCATTTGTAGATAGAAAAAACGACCACATGAGTTCTACACTCATTACTGGTAGACTAACCATGCTTTTGTGAAAACGACTATTGGGGTGGAAATTATTTGCTAAAATACATTTATTTTTCTGGTTTGCTTTTACAGACACACCATCCTGGTCCTGGCTTCCACAGTTTTGCAACTTGCGGGATCTCCGTAGACGTACACAGTTACGGCAGCTGGAAGACTCCAGTGGAAACATGGTGCATATCAAGCAAAAGCTTTATCATAACGGTCATCCCAGCCCCCGTCACCTTTGACTCTGAACCACACTAACCCTTAATTGCCCCATTACTAAATGCTGCCTCAGAGACCCTGTTCGAAAGTCTGCGACCATCTAAACTCCTTTTTTGACTGAATTCAACAAATGTCTGCAGTACATGTTTGGGATTTCAAAAACTGATAAAGAACAGAGAAATCTTTTTTTTTACACACCATGTTCGCTAGGGTGGGTCAGGGAAGGGGATGTCATGGGAAGGGGTTTGGCGGTGGAAGATTTTGAGGCTCTTTTTTCTGTACAGCTCATTTTTTAATTCAATCTAGGCATGCACTTTTAAATTTAGTGCAGATGGGAGTAAACAAATACATCCTGTGTTAAATGAAACAGTGAGACTGTTCATCTTTTTTTTTTTTCTTTGGTTCTTTGGAATGAATTCAGAAACCAATATGGAGTGGATAAGAATGGTGATAGTGGTTTTGTGATTTTCAGCATAGTTTAAGATGATAGCTTGTGTAAATAGTTCTACATATTGTTCTATGGGACTTAAGTCGACACAGGGTTAGGGAGTGTTAGAAGTGAATAATAAATCATTTGTAAGACAGGAAAAAAAATTATGAAATGTGGAAAGAGGTCTGAAAGTAAAAATTAGAGTATGAAATGTTTGGATAAAAACACATCTCTGTAAAATAAAGATTGACACATTTGTTACTTAATAAAAGAAAATGAATGTATTTAATTTTATCTGTAAATAAAGGAGGGGTAGGGAACATAACAGTGGCCAGGGCTCTTTGTGCTGTACACAGTATAAGTAGTTGAATTAGAAAGAATTCTCAGCTCTTGCCTTGTCTTTCCTTGACTCTGTCCAATAACCTTTTCAGGTCTCCTTTTAAATGACTTCCTAGTTAAATGAGTGCATCTAGCCTGGCAGCAGAAAGAGCCTTGACCCACTTTCCCCTTTCTTTTCAATTTCAGACATTGCTGTTGTGAAGATGAAATGTCTGTTTTATTAAAAGTGCAGTTGAAGCACAACTGGGCTTTGTTGTGTACAAAAATTATTTTCTAACACCAGGAGTGCTTCTAGCTTTTTTAAGTTCTATGAGAGAATATAAGGGTGGGGCACCCTACCCCAGCCATTCTGCACTGTTAGAGTGTGCCTTAGAATCATCTTTACTCCCCCCCCCTTAGCATACACCTATACCAGCATCATTTCCCATAATCATTTCTCATGTTCTCTATGTTCGGCTATGTAAGAAACAGAATGTCCAGATGACAGACTCTGGTACATTAAAATAATTTAAAGACTTTACATAATACCTTTGAATTTTCTGATAAAAGTTGCCTATGGGCGGCACAGTGGCATAGTGGTTAGCTCGGTGTTGTTATGGAATTTTTCATTTTTTGATCAGGAAGCATTTTCTCGAGACATATGGGACAGCTTCAACAGTAAAACATCAGTAAACACATGAATTCATTACAGAAATGTAGCTATTTGTGGGGCATACTGTTTATTCAACCTCTTTGAGCTGGGTAAACTTTATGGTTTGTGACAGCGCTTGTCTTCAGTGTCTTTAGGTATAATAGAAGACCAACATGCTCTATCTGATTAGTTTTATGCATTAGAGAATGTCAGAACTATAAATCAGAGTGACAATGATTTGCCCTCCTGAAATTTTGGACTTCCAGTCTACGCTTTTCAAGACAACATGATTTTTACCATGTCATAAATATTGTATTAATTATCTGTCATCCACCACATAAATCGTTGATCTATTGCCTTCTGGTGAACCTTGTAAGACAGTGCATAAGACTTTATACAATATAATTTAATATACCCAGGTTTACATCTTTATCTACACTATATTGCAAAATGTTTGTCTAGGATGTTTTGGTATGTTGTAGCATTACATTATTCCTTCACTGAAACTAAGAGACTCCAACACGTTGATTCCAGCATGTTGATGACCCTGAGAACAAAGCCTTGAGCTTCATTACCATGTGATGTGTTAATATTAAAATGAAAAAAAAAGTATTTGGCACAAAGTCCTGATCTTAACACCACTGAACACCTTTGGGATGAAATGGAATCTTGACTGCTGACCTATCTGACATTAGTGTCTGATCTCGCCAATAATGTTGGATCTGAATAAAGAGTGATCCCAGAGTCAAGCTTTGAACTGTCTTTCCAGCTTCAAATGTCTTACTGGAAGAGTGGAGCTTCGAGCTTGCATGTTCTCCTCGCAGTTGCATGGCTTTCCTCCAGGTTTTACGGTTTCCTCCTACAGTCCAAAAACATGTACATTAGGTTGATTGGTGATTCGAAAATGCACATAAAAGTAAGACTGTGCGTGGTCATTTGTCTATATATAGCCCTGCGATGGGATGGCAAGCTGTACAGGGTGTACCCCTGCCCTTCGCCCCATATGTTCTGGGATAGCCTCCAACAGACCTTTGTGACCCCGAATTAGTAAATAAGCGGGTATAGAAGATGAATGAATGAATGTTAACTCCTTGCTCAATTTAATGAATTTTGGATCAGTATTTTAAGCAATATAGCTCAGCTTTTGCAACTTATCTGTTGGAACATTAGCATGTAGAGGCCAGGCCCTTTTGTCCAAGCTGTTCTACTGAAATTTAACCTTGGTTGGGTGCATCTGTTACAACTGAATCTTTTTCCCTTAAATCTCCTGCAGTCACACTTTTTTTTTATTAGATCCATTTTGCTACAGATTTTTTGATTAAGGAAACGTCTACTTTTAAAAACTTTTGAAACCCAGGGGTAAGCGGGCATAAGAATATTCTAATATTCTTCTCGTGTTAGAGCTGGTTAACTGGAGATCGCGACTATTTTATATAAATTTTTGCATTTTATTATACCCAACTTCATTCATTCATTCAATCATCTTCTAATTCCCTAATTCGGGTCCCGGGGGTCTGCGTGAGCCTATCCCAGCGCACATAGGGCAAAAGTGAGGGGGTACACCCTGCACAGGTCGCCAGTCCATCGCAGGGCCACATACAGACAACCACACACTTACATTCACTTCTATGAGAAATTTTAGAGTCATCTACAAACCGGAGTTCCTGGAGAAAACCCATGCAACCATGCAAACTCCGCACAGAAAGACCCCACGTACAGGAATCAAACCCAGGAACTTCTTGATGAATGGATGATTAAAGTTAGGGAATGAGCGGGTTTAGAAGATGAATGAATAAATGTTAATGGCCTTGCTTTCTCTGCCACATTTACAAGCATGGAAACAGGGCGGGTCTAAAAATAATAATACTTAAATCAGTCACTAGAGGGCATCCACGCCACCACGTCTCCCGTCTTCAGTCCTTTCAATTTGTTGTGTGCGCGTGTACACCGCATGGCCACTATGTGGCAGTGTTACACCGGTTCATCGTGGTCCACACAACAGAAGAAGATGACGAGCAAACCTGCTCATTTACTGAGCGTTATTTTAATTAACTTTATTACAGAAATACCAGAGCCCAACAGATAACACGGGCATGTGTCTGTGCTTAGAGAGGTGATGGAGTAAAACAGTCCATTGGAGTGTAAAACAAAATGGATTTAAGGTGACTAGTTCTGCGGAGATTTGGATACATCAGGTTAGTCGTAGGGATCTGACAATGTTTTGGGCAAAGTCATTCTAAGGGTTGTAAGGGTTACAGTATAATAACATACTGCTGTGATATACCGCGGGGGGTCATTTGGTGGACAAGGCACTTTGCCGAAAAAGTGAATTTTTGAGGCTATAAATTCAATGCTGTTTTTGTCTAAACGGCTCATAAATCTCTTATCAGATTATTTAAGTTAGTTAATGGTATTGATTATAATATAATGTTATTGTGTCAAAAAGCCGGCTTAGGGTTGTTTTCCAGACAGACCGATCCATAAGACATTCAATCAGCAGCTTATTGGGCCTTTTTTTAAATTGACTTTGAGCTGACCCAATCACATCGTTAAACAACTCCCCTTTTGCGCTCCTGTGTAGCGCCAGAGCGTGTGTCTTTCATAATAGACTTTTTTTACACCACTTTATTTACACAGGTGACATATCATAAAAACAGTAACTTAATAAATATTTATGTATACATTATTTTAAACAAGAAATGAAGAAATGTAAAGGGGAGAAGGTGTGGCTTTGTGTTTAAGGTGTTGGACTAATACCAGAAGGACCAGGGTTCGATTCCCAGCACCACCAAGCCACCACTGTGGGTTCCTGAGCAAGGCCCTTAACCCCCAATTGCTCAGTTGTAAGTTGCTCTGGATAAAAGCGTCTGCCAAATGCTGTAAATGTAAAGTAAAAAGAGGGGGAGAGAGAGTGAGTGAGCGAGAGTTAGAGAGAGGGGGAGGATGAGAGGGCGATAGAGAAGAGAAGGGGAGGGGAGGGAAAGAGGTGGCATACAGAGAGTAGAAAGACAGCGAGAGAGAGTGGGAGAAAGAGAGGGAGGGAGAGAAGGAAGACAGCGAGGGAGAAAGAGAAACAGAGAGGGAGGGAGGAAGGGAGATTGATTGATTGATTTTACTAAAACTTAATAAAACAAGTATAGACAAAAAAACCATTTATTAAATACCGGCACAATTAAAACATGTTGCTATGATAGAGAGACAGTCCAAAAGAAAGAAAGAAAGAGAAAAAGAAAGAAAAGGGATGGGAGGGGGAAACCGGACCATTAGACATACCAAAGGTGTGCACAATATTCTGTCCTGGTTAATAAAACCTGCAATACTAAATAAACACAACGCAGAAGTGGTTGTATTCTTATGGATAGTAAATATTAGACATTAAAGGCAGGGTGGGAGATTTAATTCAAAAGCATTTTTTGTTCTGTTGGTTTAAAGTCTCTTTACATCTCGATAACACTCATTAACTTACATCTACGTCTACAAAAGTGCTTTGAGTCACATCACTGAACAGCTCAAAACTGGTAATTATCAGCCTGCAAAAAATGTTAAAAAAAAGAGCAGCAAAGATACTTCATACAGTACTTCCATTTGCTATACTTTTAACAATTGTAAATTTTTAAATCTAGGTATTTAATAATTTTATTTGTCACATACATGACTATACACTTTGCATATCCCACCTTGGGGGTAGAGCGCAGGGTCAGCTATGATTTAGTGCCCCTGGAGCAGGAAGGGTTAAAGGTCTTGCTTAAGTACACGTCTGCGCACCCATTTGGCAGATTTGGTGGTGTTGGGCTTAAACCCAGGTATTTCTGGTCTTCCTTTGTGGTGGGGCAGATCAACAACTCTGCCAGAAGGGTCTGCTAGATTCTGCTCTAGGTGCCAGAACAGAGAAAAGTCTAGAGGGAAACCTATTTTGCATCCAAGGGAACGTATTTGATACCTGAAGATACTGGTAGGCAATAGGTATTTGATACCTGGAGATACTGGTAGGCAATAGGTGGAGCGCATACAGTGGGGGTGAAGTGTGAAAACTTTGGCAGGTTGAAAACAACCGGTACAGCTGCATTCTGAATTAATTTGCATTAACTGCAATTTGCTTCTAGCAGGTCTGGACATTACAATAGAGTACACAAGCAACTAAGTGACCAGAGCAGATAAGAATCCTCCTGGCGACCTGTCCTGGGTATTACCCTGCCTCTCGCCCTGTGCGCTGTGATAGCAGACCCCCGTGACCTCGAGCTAGGGAATAGGCGAGTATAAAAGATGAATGATGATGAATGTATCGCGTTTTCGTTGGTTGTCTAATCAGTGCGTGTGTAAACCGCTTGGGAAGCAAGCTTTTATGAAGCATTTTATCAACATGTGAAAACTAGATCTGATTTAAACCCATCGATCTTATTCAGCTTTTTTGCTTTCTCAAACTCTAAACCATGAGAAATTAAATAAACATCATGAACACGTGACTGAAGTCAGTTATTTACAAAAATCTTAATCTGTGTAAGTACAGGATTCTACATCCTCTTTGGTGCTGGTACACGTTTGCTGAAGGTTGTAGGAGTGGAGAAGAGGTGGAGTTACTTCCTGTAATGGAATACTAAACAGAGATCTGGTAAATCTTGCTTGTGGTGTGTGACACATTTTCTGTCTGATAGAGATCTTTCGCTCAGAAGATTTTGCACCTTGGGCATAATAAGTGCTAGACTGTCAGCATGTCGGTCAGGTCAGGTAATATTTTGGATTTCAGAAAGGAATAGAAAGAAAGAAGGGGTAAGATAAAGTTGTCTATTTTATTCTGTTTTTATGTTGTGCTTCTTTGTCAGTTTTTCATTCATGTAACAACAAAAGGTTGTGTTCAGGGCGAACTGGAAGTCTTTTTCAGATTAAACTGTTGTTGTTATTGTAAAGTGATCGAGTTGAAGCATATTTACATATTTATTTAACTGCCTTAGATCCAATTTCACAAAGGGGCAGATTGCCAGGTGAATGTAGCAGTATAAAAACAACAGATTTGTCAACCATCTACTATGTTTGGTTCTGCATTAGACTTTTCACATGAGTCTTTGGCACATTGAACAAAGAAGATTAACTTTACCTGCAAAGATTTTAGTTTCAGGGATTGGGTAAAGAAATCTTCACTTTATATTGCATATTGTTACTAGTTTGACAACTAGTCAAACTAGAAACTATATGCAATAGATGTCAGGTTGACATGCCAGCCTTTTCAAACGTTTTCTGTCATGGTATTATTTATATATGTTAGTCTTCACATAAAACAGCAAAACCTGAAACTGACCGTTTAAAGAAGTGAAAGCTGGCAGCACTTAACCTCCATGCAGTGGTCCTAACTAGTATTTGACTGGTTTTTGACCAGACTTGAGTGTTTAATCTGTTTTTTTCCCATAGAGCTGCAGCCAGCGGCCAAGTGGGCTCATCCACACAGTTCCAGCGTCCAAATATCTGGATTCTGGAGCTACTGTTTGTCACATGGTAATGAACAACACAATATTATTATGAAAAAAGTATTAATATGCAAAATCAATATCAATGATATTTTCTAACAAGATCATTATCCATATTATATATATATATAAACAAACCCAAATAGACAGAAATGAAGACTAAGGTGTATTTGTAGTAATGTTTAAATCGTTTTTTATAACTTGGCATGTTAAATGGTTTTATTAATGCAACTTTCTCGAAAAAATTCTGGACCACTTGATAAGTGTTGAAAGTTACATAATCAGTCTATCCTTTGTCTCAATTTTGAAATAAAAAGATCCCAAAACAAGGTGGTAAGGAAAGCCACAGTAAGGCCAACACTCATAATATGCAGTGACTAATACTGTAGGAATTAAGGTACACAAGAAAACCAAATTAATAGCTTTGTTTTATTGGATGGAATCCCATAAGATATCTGTGGAAATATTAAAAATTTTCAGTGAAAAAATTATATCCAACTCCCCGTAAAACAGAGGCTCCCACACTAGAGGTTGCCAGGTATGTAATATGAAGGTGTGGGAAAGCTAGGGTTAGATAAATTTTATTAGGATGCACCGAAATTTTGAAATAGAAAAAATTGAAGCAGTAAATATATGCTTTCTATGCATTCTGCAAAGTTAAGCGCACATGATTTGCTCTCCCTATCGTCACTGCAGGCCCTGATATCCCTAAATATTTCACAGAATGTGCATACCATTGAGTAGCTTATATTAAACACAATTTTTTTTCTAGGCTAAAGAGACCTTGAGCACTCTGAACAAAACATAACATTCATGTAAAATAGTCAAATTATGTCATATAGTCAAATTATGTCATATAGTCAAATAACAGTTATAATTAAACTAAACATTCCAGGTGTCTGCAGGTTTCTACAATTTCTCTAATGTGCATGCATGTATCTCTGTCACATGTTTTAGAAGGCTGCATAAGATATAACTTTTTAGGTGAGGATATTAATGACTGACAGGATGTCAGAATTTCAGAGGAAATGAAGCCCAACAGATCCAGGGAGTTACTAACAAAATATGTTGTAAAACCTGTCAGTCGCCCTGTATAAAGTTTTGTTGAAGTTAAAAGCAAAAAGTGGGGATGCATTCAAAAGCAATTTAAAAAAACTTGCATATTAGCAGTGACTCTGTGATGCCTGGAAAATTTGAATAATTTCCCAACTATATTAGTGAAAAAATACAAAATAATTGTAATATATTTTTCCTTCATACATGAGATAGCTGTAACAAGAACAAAAGTAATGTGAATAAAACAGCATTTCTTTATGGTTTTTTTAATACTAGCAGTCACTATTAGTTTATGTGATGTTATATATTCACTTTTCTATTGCTTACTCTATGCCAGGACGTGCAGGGTTATAGACGAGTGTGCTGGAAGGTGTGGCTCTGTCATTTTGGAGCACTATGTTCCTTGGGTACGCTGTTGCTATTGTTTAGATGGCGACCTCGTCTCAGTGTTCTGGCTCGTTGCTCCACCTGCCCTATTCCATTGGCAGAAATCTTACTGCTAAGGGTAGGATTAGTGATTCATTCCAAATTATCTCATTTTTCACTATTAAATCACTTTATCAAATTACATTCATTGCATTAGATAAATTATTCTCTCTAAATATAATTCATTCAATTAGATATTTTTTATTATTTAGGATGGCCATGGGCAGCAGGTTGTCATAAAGGTACAAACAGAGGAAATCGAGGAGGGAAGGTGAGACCATTTAATGTACTTTTTTGAAAAAAATGTATGGGGTCAATTTGGGGTCATGGGGGTCTGCTGCAGCTCTCTAAAAGCAGGAAGGGTACACCCTGAACTGGTTACCAGTCCATCACAGGGCCACATACACTCACGCAATTTAGGGCAATTTACAATCAACCAATGTAAATGTTTCTGGACTGTGGGAGGAAACCAGGGAACCTGCAGTAAACCGACGCAAGGATGGGAAGAACAAACTCAGCACAGAAAGATGCCTTGATTAAGAATTGACTACTTGCCTAACCACTACTTCACCCCCCCCCCCCTTCGCCCACTTTCATATTTAATGCCTGTAGGGCTGTCAGTAAGGATACTGTACACAGTTTTCAATAACACTTTCACCTTGAAGCATTGTTCATTATAAGTGTTACAATAGTTTATAAATACTATACTTTCGTCACATTCACTACAGGTTCCACACCCAACCAGTGCACAAGATTCATAGGGCAAAACAACTTACTTACACTTACTTCTTCCAGAGGTGAGGAAGAAATATGAATAGTTAATACCGATCTATTTCCAGCAGTTAGCCTTATTTACAAAACAGTCTGGTTCGGACGTTAAGGTAGATCACTGGCTTGGGAAACATTTTGCTCTAACGTCAAAGCAAACATTTTTTTTCTCACTCTGCCCAGGGTTCAGTTTAACTAGTATCAGGGTTAGATGTAAAATCCCCATCCAAACTACAACATAAAAATGCATAGTAGAAAAATTATATAAACTGGCAAATTTCTCGGCCCAGACTATAGTTTATACATACTAGAGAAGCTTTTAGTCCTGTGGTTCATGTATGAAGTCGTCAATTAAGACTCTAAGGATTCAAAACAGATGCAGTTTTAATTCAGTGTTAGAATTGTGATTAATAGCATTTTCTATATTAATAAGTGCAAACTTTTTAAATTATTTTGCAGTTTGGTCTTTGCAGCTGGAGAGCTGGATGAGACAGAGTGCAGAGACAACATACAGCTGCATAAAGATGAGGTAAACTTAACAAACCCTGAACAGATTCTGTTGTTTTATAATGATGTTTTTTTGAAATTATCGATTCTTACCCTTAGAAAACCCTACTGCGATACTATGTGTTTGAGGGCATGCGATATGTGTGGATTCCCAAAAAGGGGGCTTTCTGCAAAGTTAGGTAAACAATATAGTAAATAATGTTATAGTGTCATTTTTGTACGCTATTTATATTGCATTAGAATTGTCACAATGCTGAAAGTAATATGAAAAGGTTGTAATTGTCAAATTAAATAATGTTTATTTTGCAGTATTCTTAATGAGGGATGGACTTGTGCTGATTTGCACCAGTGTAAACAAGGACTCAGTCAAATCGACCGAAATTCAAGGTCTCAAACATGATGCTCATGAAAATAAATTTTTCACGGCAATATCTGATCAGATAATAACTCCTTTTAACTCCTACTTCCTATTTCCGCCCCTAGGAGACGGATTTTCGGGGACAATATCATTGTTGTGCCTGTAAAATCTTATTTGCAGTTGCTCTTTGAAGAGGTACTTTTGTTTTGCTATGCTTTTTTTAAATCATATACTTGTGCTGAGATACAGAAGGGAAGCTTGTTCTATGATGGTTATTTTGTGAAAGCCTACAGCTTGGTTAATAAATTAAAGACAGTAATATCGATCTGACGTTACCTGGCCAGTGTTTAAATGCCGTAATGCTTTCACACCAAGCAAAAAATTACAAAGCTCCAGGTTATAATAATAACAATTTAAAGTGACAGTGCTAACCACTATGCCCCTGTGCTGCCCGTAGATAAAAGTACTGCAAATAATTGATTATTTTATGTAAAAATTACAGATTCAGCCTTATCCATTAAAATTAAGAAGGAAGTCTATAAAAAACTAGGCCAGTGTAGACATTAGGTGTTAGCTACCTACACTTTTATGTAGGATTTGCATAATGTTATGATTTGCTCTAGCATGTTTTTTGGTTTAACTTTTATTATTATGCTTCACAATATAAAAGACAGCATATGCAAAGCAATATTAAAGCAATACATTTATACATTACAAACATTTAAACAAATAAAATAACCTTATGAACTATAATAACCACAAAAAACAGCATCAAAAGACAGCATCCTGCATCAGATCTATACATTACTTCAGGCTGATCCTCTTCAAAAAGTCTTTATAAATTCTCTAAAGAAGGTCAAATTTGCAGCTTGCATAGAATTTGCAGATTATCATGTACTTGTATATTTAACATACTTAAGCAAAGCTGTCAGAATTTCAATACAAATAAATCAATACAATTATTTAATATTTCATCAATTAAAAAAAAATTAACCAGTAATGTCTTGTGACATCCACACAACAAACAGCTGAGCATTAATCATAAGTACAATTATCATAAATAATTTGACAATAACTTTTCTGAAATTTCAGATAATATTTATAAAAGCTTAATATTGATAATGTTAACTATATTTTTTTGTTTTTTGGTCCATGCTGTAATTGACTGCCTAGTGTTAAACAATATAAGACATTTGGCTATTTTTTATTGTTTATTTCCACCCAGACTCTGGTCTGTTTTTGTAAAACCAGTTTCATCTTTATGCAGGTCCTCAACCCCTTCTACATATTTCAAATCTTCAGCATTATCCTGTGGATGTTGGATAATTACTACTTTTATGCTTTTTGCATCTTTTTCATATCTTTTATATCCATTGCTGTATCCTTGTATGAAACTCGAAAGGCAAGTAAATGATGTTCCTTTTTATACATATACACACACTTTTCTCCCATGTTTTTTCATAACATTTATGCATCCACTTTTTCTGTGTCTGCAGCAAAGTAGCACACTGCGCAGCATGGCCCAACTCATAGTGAACGTCACTGTCCGCAGAGCCACAGGAGGTGACCTTACTTTACATTAGGCAGTTTAAAGTATAAGCATGCTTTAGAAGGAAAAACGGGCAGTAAATTTTTTATATATTTAGTTAATATCATGGTTGTGTATTGGTAAGGCTTCACGGTACAGTACTTATCACGATAGATAGATCACGATACACTACATCCTGATATTATGCAATACATAAATTTTTTGATACGTTGCAATTCTTTAATTATAAATGTGAAACAAATTACTAAAAAATATGAAAAAAATACAAAACTGGAGGTGACCTGGCCTAGCGGTTAATAACAAACTTGGACTTATACCAAAATAACAAAGATTCAATTCCCACCACTGTGGGCAATTGAGCAAGGCCGTTAAACCCAATTGCTCAGTTATAAAAAAGAAATAAATGTAAGTTGCTCTGAGTAAGGGCATCTGACAAATGCTGTAAATGTCATTGACCGCTAGAGGAGTTGAGGCGAAAGTCACTTGACATGAACTGTGGATTTTAATTAAATTTTAATGCAATCAGTTTGAAATGTAATTTAAATATATATTTCTACTCCAAAAATAAAATTGCAAAACATATTGATATTTTTACACAGCTTTAGATAATATGTACGTTACTGACTATTGCTTGAGTGGTGCCATTGTGTGACTTTTTAACATGTGTGTGTTTGATTAAATTTAGAAGAGGAGTGTGTGAGTTCGGAGGAGCTGGTGCCAGGAGACTGTGTGCTTATTCCTGCTGAGGGTTTGAACCTACCATGCGATGCTGCCCTGCTGACCGGGGAGTGCATGGTTAATGAAAGCATGTTGACTGGTAAATATTTAAGTATTATTAGATTATAAACTATTAAGAAGAGTTTGCATGAGGAAAAAAATCTAATAATAGGGTGTCAATCAGGGAAACAAACCTTTATAAGTAACATATTTTATAACCCAACAACTGTTTTGTACACAATAACAGGTTGCTTATATCTTGGCTTTGTACAGTAGTTTAACACTAATTGCAAGATACAGTGGAGCCTAAAAGTCTGAAACTGCACTGGAACACTTAAATAAAAAAAAAATAAAAAAATACACATTAAAAAAGTAAAACATACATTTCTTGAACATTTCAGTAATTTGTACTTTACACCTTTTATACATTAATTGTAAGGTTATTTTGTTAACTTGATTTTTGTAGCAATTGTATGTTATTGACCAAAAGGTCAGATTATCGCCATGGTGTATTTATTTATTCATTGAACAGGAACTGTGTATTTATTTATTCATTGAACTGTTTAACATTCGTTAAACAGGATAAAAAGGATTGACTTAATGAGAGATGTCTCCCCTTATGCTTATATATTTTGCAAAGAAGGTGACGTGGTTTATAGTGTATTTGCTAACCTCTAAAAGCTTTAATAACTAAAATGAACACATTTTTCCCCTTTATTTAAGAAAATGGAATCATGGATGTGTTTGCTTTTTTCCCTTTGTCTGACAGTTTAGGAGTACAAAGGTTACATTTTTAACCACAGATAAGGGGGCATGCAGAAACACACTATTTTGGCTGAATAGACGCATTTAAACAAAAATGCTTACAAAATATTGACAGTTCTAAAATAATAATTTACAAACACATGCTATACTTCAGTGTAGTTATAAAGACATCTGGGTAGCAAAGTGTCAACATAACTTAAGTTTCTTAAAAACAAAAACAAATCAACCCAACAAATGTTCTTTACCGTGGCGTGGTTTTGAATTTTGATTAGCATCAGATTCAGCTTGTGCACCGTATTTAATTAGCTGTAAAGTTTTCCTTTTTCTTAATAGACAAAAATCATTAGACTGTCCTGTTGAAAAATAAATCCTTGAATCCTTGGGGAGCCCTTTCACCAACAGGGCACACTGTTGGAAACATTAAAAAGAACCTTGCAGGTCATAAACACTATTGGATTTCGATGTCAGATTTACAAGGGTGATCTAGAGGACAAGAGCAAGTGCTAAAATAAGTGATTACCGGTGTTAAAATATCCTGAAGGTCACAACCATTGAGAACATAAATAATTCATACAAATTACACTGTTGATAAATAGGTGTGTTGCATTTTTTCTTTCCCCTGTTATATTTCTCTTCGTTTACCCTTTAATTCACCCTTCGTTGTCAGGTGAAACTATACCTGTTATGAAGACCTCATTGCCAGTCTCCGAAATTAAATACAGCGCTGAGGCTCAACGCAGGCACACACTGTTCTGTGGTACAGAAATCATTCAAGCTAAAGGAGGATCTCCAAGTAGGAAGGGGGCCATAGCTGTAGTCACAAATACAGGTAATTATAATTACAAGGGATTACGGCAATAAGTTACAGTATGTATGATGTTTTGGTTTTTTTTAGCAATTCCTTTTAAGGACCAGGTGTCAGCTTAAAAACCCAGACCTGTTGTTTTATCTCCTCAGGTTTTTTTACAGCTAAAGGTGATCTTATCAGCTCCATTCTCTACCCACAACCTGTTAACTTTAGTTTTTATGCAGATTCCATGAAGTTTCTACTTTTTCTAGGAGTCCTGGGTAAGGTCATATTTAAAAAAAAGTTTAGGTATATTATATTGTCATCTTTTCGTGTATTGTATACAAGACATTTCAATTTAATAAAAGACAACCACATGATAAATATCTCTTTATTGCAGCACTGATTGGCACGGTATACAGTATAGTGATGCTTTTTAGGAGCAATGTAAGTAATTTTTCATTATTCATGTGTAAAAACATTTAATGTTGCTCTGTTTTATTTATTATAGTTACGTTAGATGACTCCAAATATGTATCACATTCTGTTTTTAGACTACATGGGCACAACTCGTGTTCCGTTCTCTGGACATTGTAACTATCGTAGTGCCTCCAGCTTTACCTGCTGCTCTAACAACAGGCACAATCTACGCCCAGCGGCGCCTGAAGAAAAACGGTGTGTTCTGCATAAGTCCACCTCGCATCAATGTCTGTGGAAAGATTTCTCTCCTCTGCTTTGACAAGGTAAGCAAAGAGTAGAGGCAGGTGCAGGGCAAGAACAGTTCCTGATGTATGATCTTTGTTATTCAGCGTGGCGTAGGGTTTAGCACGGTCCCCTCAAAAAAAGAAGAACCTGGGTTCGATTCCTAGGCAAGGGGTATTTTCCTGCTTCGATGTTGTGTTATCTTTCCTGTGTGCGTGTGTGTGCGTGCATGTGTGCGTGCGTGCGTGTGTTCGTCCGTTCGTCCGTCTAAGTGTGGCCCTGCAATAGACTGGCAAACTGTCCAGATTGTATCTTTGCCCTTTGTGCACTGTGATATTAATAAATAAATGTAGTTATTTAAGCAGTTAATAGTGTGTTTTAAAAAATCACGATTCATAGAAATGTTAGTATGCCATTGAATAAATTAATTGTTTATGCTCTCTTGTTTCTGTTTCTTTTTTTCCTTTCCAGACAGGAACTCTGACCGAGGAGGGTCTGGATGTGTGGGGGGTGAAGGAGACTAGCAGAAATAGTGCAGGATTTCATGAGCTGGTACATGAGCCTTGTCTTCTTTCACCAGGGCCAATGTTGTGGGCTTTAGCCTCCTGCCACTCGGTAGCCTTACTTCAACATCAACTTATTGGAGACCCATTGGAACTTAAAATGATTGAGTCTACAGGCTGGGTAAAGATGCTTTTTATTTACACTATATTGGGCTCCTGGGTAGAAATGTCTGTGTTATTGTTGGGATTTGCTTTTCTGGTGGATCAGTCACTGGCCTAAAGCTTTAATTCTGTCACCAGAAAGAAAGGCAAGTGACTTCTAACTCTTTTTTAATGGTAATTCATTCATTCATCTTCTATACCCGCTTATTCCCGAATCCGGGTTCACGGGGGTCTGCTGGAGCCTATCCCA
>JAOTQW010000015.1:4066432-4082604 GCA_026260075.1 Sisor rabdophorus
TACCCGCTTATTCCCGAACTTTTCAGGGTCACAGGGGTCTGCTGAAGCCTATTCCAGCGCACAAACAACCACACGCACTCACATTCACTCCTATAGGCAATTTAGAATCACCCACGCAAGCACAGGGAGAACATGCAAACTCCGCACAGAAAGACCCCATGCCCCCCTTTCATACACTTAATCTATACTATTCGGGCATCAAGTTATTTGACTAACTAATAACTATAAATAAATTACTTATTCTATGTAATATGCCCAACACTGTTGCTTTTAAGAAATTACATAAACAACAGGACATATTTTGAGTGAGTGGGTCAGTGAGTAAGAGTGACGATAAATAAGGGACAGGATTTATAAAAATTATTAGGGGAGGCGAATAAAAACTGTTAAAAAGGATTGAGGTTTATAAAGCAAACACTATAAATTATTACAAGTTTTTGCTCACAGACCAAACAGAATCATTTTTCCCTTCAGTTTTAGTTACTAGAACATGTGACTCCTTACAAAGTTGCCAGAAGATGCTGTAAAGCTGTTTCTGTGTATGTGAATCTCTTGTTTTCCAGTTACAGAGTGGGCATGTGTGGCGATGGAGCTAATGACTGCGGAGCGTTGAGGGTTGCTGATGTTGGAGTCTCTCTGTCAGAGGCTGAGGCTTCTGTTGCCTCTCCATTTACCTCCAAATCTGACAATATCAACTGTGTGCCTTTGCTTATCAGGTTAACTGAAATAGTTTTTTCTCACTTAATCCTAGCACAGAGGATTAAGTGCTCATGTATTTAATTTACAAGCTTTTAATGATTCTGTTTAAACAGGGAAGGGAGATGCTCACTGGTGACATCGTTCAGTCTTTTTAAATATATGGCATTGTACAGTTTGATCCAGTTTTCCTCTGTACTTATCCTCTACACTGTGAGTACTGTAACATTTAGATTCCACATCAGAATACTCGCATAAGGTTGGGACCACATGATTGTATAAATGTTTATTAGCAAGATCCTCATGATACAATGCATATCACGATATATGGGTCATGATGCAACATATCTTGATATATCGCAAATCTTTCATAGAAAATTTAAACAAATATCACATCAGTTTAAAACATAATTTTGATGTGTTTCAATATTAGAGGTTACAATATTTATAAACTATTGTAAAAAATGGTTAAAAAGGTATAAAAATATTGTGATAGTCAGCCATATTGATGTACAGTATTTACATAGCCCAAGTCTTTGTCTACTAAAGAATTGTTTTTTCTGTTTGTTCTTTGGAAGTAGGAGGGTAAGTCCAAACCTATTCCAGTCTGACAAGTGCCCACTGCGGTCCATTTAGAGCTAATTTGTCACTGAATACTTTTTAAAAGTCCGGAATTAGATGTTTAAAAAGCAAATTTTTGTGTGATAGGTATTTACATGAAACTAAAACCGTTGGCCATAAAATAGAACAGTGTGTAATGTTTTACATTCTTCTTTAAATGGATGTATTTATTGGGTCAAATTGTTTTTTTGTTCATTCAATTACTTCTCTGGCTTAGGTGCAAACAAACTTGGCTGATCTGCAGTTCTTGTTCTTTGACTTGGCTTTGGTGACCGTGCTCGCGATAGTGATGGGTCGAGGTGGACCCAGCGATAAGCTTCACCCTCAGCGCCCCCCCGCCAACCTTTTGTCTTTGCCTGTTCTCTCTGCTTTACTTCTTCACACAGTACTGCTTGTCCTGGGGCAGGTGGCTTCTTTGCTCATTACTAAATCACAGGAATGGTGAGTCTGAAAACAGTCAAAATAGCTAATTTTTCTTTCATATGTTTATTGCACTCTTTTTATGCCCTTTTGTAGGTACATTCCTCTTAATTCTACTTTGTCTGGAGCAGCAAATTTACCAAACATGGAGAATACAAGTGTGTTTGCTCTCTCAGGGTTCCAGTACATCATAATGTGTATAGTTGTGACAAAAGGGTACCCTTACAAGAAACCACTGTACAAAAATGGTAATATATAACACAAAATATTTCTTGCATCTAAGCCTGCAGTACATTTTACAATTGTTGTCTTATTTTAGGCTTGAAGAAAGGCTGATTTAGTGCCATTGTGAATTTGGATAATGACAGTTATAAGCATAGTGGCTTAGTAATTAGCACTGTTGCCTTACAGCAAGTGGTCCCAGGTTCTTACTGTGTAAAGTTTGCATGTTCACACATGCTTGTGTGGGTTTAGGTTAGGTTGATTGGTGATTCTAAATTGCCTGCAGGTGCTGTGTGTGTGTGTGTGTGTGTGTGTGTGTGTGTGTGTGTGACCCTTTGATGGACTGGTGACCTGCCCAGGGTGTACCCAATGACTGCTGTAACCCTCATTCGGAGTAAGCACATAGATGGATGGATGGATGGGTGGACAGTCGGACGGATGGCTGGTATATATTAGTTAGGGAAATAGCAGTTATAGGAATAGCAGCTATGTCCAAATTGTTTGACTGCAAAATTGTCAATAGGTGAATATTTTTTTTATATTCACCTGTCTAAAGTCTGTCTAAAGGTTTGCTATTAGACTGCAACATTAGAGATTGTTTAAATACTGGATGTAAAAAAATATGTGTATATAACATATGGTAATATGTTTTAACTATTCTTATTATTTTTGTTGTTTCTTGCAGTCGTTTTTTTGTGTGTACTGCTGGCCCTGTTTGCAGTAATGATTGTGCTGATTTTGGTCCCAAATACCATTTTTCAAAAGATACTGCTGCTTTATAGCATCAATGATACGAAATACAACCTGTTGCTAGTTGCACTCGCTGCTCTCAACTTCTTCATATGCTTCTTTCTTGAGGTAATATATGAAAAGCTGTTCAACACCATACCGTTTTCTCCGGCAGACTTGATAGTGGATTAAAAAGTAATGATGTTTTTCCTTTTCTTAGGTTCTTATTGAAACATGTGTTCCTAACTGCCACCGTACCCTTCATGGAAAACGGGATTCGAAAAAACAGTACAAGCGTTTGGATGCCCAACTTACAGAGACTCTGTCATGGCCACCACTGGATCAGACCCTTTACCCATCACATTGTTCTGTCATCGGAGTTAGCTAGCATATGCCTATTAATTTACCTAATAATTTAATGATTCATCATTATTTTTGCAATTTAATTGTTAATCTAATACTTGGTAAAATTCTCTTTGAGTTTTTGTTAGTGTCAGTGTGGACTATTTTCTCAGGAAAAGAAAATGAGAACAGGGTCCCTAAAATTCCACCAAAAAGCTTATGGTGGCAAAAAGTTTTTGAAACCGATAACTGCCACAATGATTAGGCATGTACCAAATCACAATACATTCACACCCTTATATGCCATTGCGTGTTCATACTGAACAGATGCCATACAAGTAACAGGATGGAAAACTTGAGTGTGAGCTGTGCTTTAGATTATTTTCATCTTCCGTTTATTCTTTACTGGTAAAGCAAGATTCTAACGTTTGTGTACCAGCTATTTCGTCATTTGCTAATAAAATTGTATGATGCTGTTAAATCTACAGTGGGTAGGAACTTTGCTAATTTAAATTGTGAAACGAGTAATTTTAGTCTTCCCCAAGATGTGAATTGTGGCCATTTTTAATTGTTCAAAGTCTACGCTTGGAATCTTTCATTTTCTTTTTTTTTTGACCAGTTTATTTAAAATCCAAAACTGTACTTCTTAATAGGCTGTGCCTTAAAACTATATCACCTCTTCACACACAAATGCGCTCTCATGCAAAACAAAGGCAACTATTAGGGATATTTCGTAGTTGCCCATCTAGAACCGGAAGAACCAGAACAAGAAAGGGTGGCAGTACAGGTTTTGGTCTAAATGATGGTGCTTAACTCTTAATCTCACATATCTCCATGTGTTTGGAGTTACTGAATCTCTTCATTTATTTATTTATTTTTTTAATGGAAATGCTGCTCCGACCTACCCCTCCCACTTTCTTTTTGGACATTACTTGCAAGAAGCTGATGTCTTCTTTACAGAATCTTCTAAAGAAAGACAGCATTGCCAGTCACCACATGCTAGACATTGGACATTTTATCACAGCTATTGACTACATAATTACACTTTAAATGCAATTATATACAAATTTGGACTATTAATGGAATGTACATTCTTAAATTGAGATCTAACCCTATATGTCCCTATTACCTTTTACACATGGCACTGTTATGGCAAAATTATTTAATATGCATATTCATTGCTTACTTTTTTCTGGAATTAAAGCAATTTCACATGTTTCATACAAATACCAAGAGTTTTTCTTTAAAAAGTCTTTATTAAATGGGCATTTTGTAAAGTATTTACAAAGTCAGTGTCCATGTTCACACATAGCTCATGATAAATCGTTCTGATGGTTTTGATACAGTATAACAGTGACATTTTCAATAATTAAAGGGCATATAATCTTAATACAATGTTCAATTTACCACCTAGATTGAAAGAACACCACAGTAGAGAGGCAACTAGAAGAAAGCAAAAAAGAGATGGTGTAGTAATATGATGCTTATTGTTTTTTGGAAAAACAGCACTAAACTGTTGATGAACCTCTAATGATTTCCAGGGTCTAATTTTTATACAAAGTAAAATTAAATAATTTCTCATTCAGTACTCCAGTGTGAGGTGTCTTTGTGGCAGCTGCACAAGAACTCCTACTGGATAAAAAAAACTAATTCATAGATATTTGATTCATTAAATGTCCTGAGTTCCTACTTAGGCAAATAAAATCAGCAGATAAAAAAAGAACAAAAACCACTTAATTCCTTCCGTTGTGCACATTTCCATGTGATTTGATAACAGCACCACCTACAATAAATTTCTTTGAATTTGCATTTGCGTTTCATATTCCTCCTTTTTGAAAGCATATAAAAGGTGAAAAGTTGTTTCTCTCTACTACTTTTTCTTAATTCTTCATTTTCTTTATGTAGAAACCACAACAGTCGTAGGAAGACTTGTGATTAAAATAAAAATTGTAAACAAAACTTGAGAGACTTTATTTTACAGAACCCTCACCATTCCCTTTCTGTTAAAAATGTATGGCAATTAGCAGACTATTTAAAAAAATACAAAAGCTTGGGAAGGACAGTCTGGAAAAGAACCAACCAACAAAGAAAAAAAAATATTCTTAATATTATTGCTGAGAGCTGGTGACCTGTGCAACCTCTATAACAACACTTACAGCAAGTTGCATCATAATGTGACATCACACTCCGCTCCGAATGTTCAGAAGAGTTCATGATTGCGTTCTAGATCACTGCAGGATTAAAAGTTGTCTGGTGTACGGGTCACCAGTCACAGTAGGTTATGGTGTAGAGGGAACAGTGATTAAGTTTTTTTGGAGAGGGGGGGGGGGGCAGGAGAGGATCACAGTGAACAGTGTCCGGAAGAAGTCCTCATCACAGTGTAAATTTGCTCTTCCGTGTTGAAATTTCCTTTCCTTTTACATTCCACACTGGCTCAGGAGACCTGATAGGTGAGGATGAGGGTTTCTTCTGATTTCATGAACATCCCGCAGCCTAAATATTCTCTTAAAAAAAGGATCTGAATTTGAACTGTTTGTTAGGAGATCAAGGACCAAGAGCTCTCCTTTTCTCCTGGGCCTTTATAATTCCTATCTGCGTTGACGAAATCCTTGTGTACCATCTGGACCTGCTGGCTGTCGAACCACATGGTTGTTTGATCTCATGTCCTCAGAAGGTGTATGGCTTCCTGCACGTGGTGACCTGAAGATGAAAATGATTTGAAGCAAAACTTAATATGGATCTGATAAAGTTTTTAATTTAGTAAATAAATATGAATCATCCCATACACTACAAGTGCTGCATACATCCAAATTGTGTAACACTAAACTCTGGACACAATAAAAATAAATATAATAAAAGAAATCAGACATTTTTGCTTGTCACAGCTATACTATTAAAACTATTTTTTTTATTAATTAGCAAGGCGGCTTAGTGATTAGTACTCCTTGCCTTACAGCAAGATCATCCCTGGATAACTCCCAGGTAGGGGTGTTTGTGTGCTCCCGTTTACTCTGGGTTTCTTACCACAGCCCAAAAGCATGTTAGGTTAATTGGCGATTCTAAATTGCCCATAGGAATGAGTGCGAGTGTGTGTTTGTGGCCCTATGATAGACTGGCGACATGTCCTGCCTTTCGCTCTTTTAGAAAGATAGGATGGGCTTCAGCAGACCCCTGTGACCTTGACATGCTTTTAAAAACCCTTTAAAATTTCTTTAAATGTGGCACAGACAGGATATTTCCCCTTGATTGATTAAGCAGGAAAAAAAGCAAACTGATTATTATATTTTCCATTTGATTCATAGCTAGAAATAAATTGAATATTGATGTATTAGCATCTGCAAACATACACAGCATTCACTGTTACATTCGCCCTGTTGGCGACAAGGGCTCCTCTCTATTTTTTTTTACTTCCTATTATGGTCCAGCATACTCCCTATGATGTTGCAGTATATTGTGTAAATGCAGATATTGCATCTTTGTATCTTATTGTATATGTGACAACAATCTTGTATGCACGGAGACAAAACCCACATGGATTCGATTATTTTCAGTTTAGTTTCAGGTTTCATTTGTATCTGAAAATAAATCTAATCCGTATATCATGTAAGCGGACAGATCAGATTTTCACCTGTAAATGAGTGTCCAACATCCTAAACAAGTGACACAGACTCATGTCATCAATTTAGGTGTGTACCAACACAAACAGCTCTATATACCCGCTTATTTCCTAACTCAGGGTTCACAGTGGTCTGCTGGAGTGCACAGCCGCTGGAAGGCAGGGGTACACCCTGGACAGGTCCCTAGTACATCACAGGGCCATACCTGAACGCCACTTTTGACATCAGGTATCAAAAATCAAGCTAGCTATTCCACTTTAATTATACAAAGCTAGATAAGTTTTTAACTGTTTAATTTTTTAAAAAATTAAGATTTGAAGGTCAAAAATGAAGAATATTTAAATATTTCCATACTACTTTGTCAGTCACTTAAATTAATTGTAAAAGCATTATATTTTTATTATTTCCTCCTTAAATATCCACATTAACTTAACAAGGACACATACATTTACGCAAGCTTGTTGCATATAAAACACTGGAAAGGGGTGGTGGCGGGGTGTTACCTCTCTGACGTGGGTCTTTCCTGAGGTGTGTCATCAGCACTGCCTAGAATCCGTTTCCTGGCTTCGGCATATTCCGCCTCCCTCTGTGCTAAAGACTTTACTTTTGGTGATGGTCGGCTCTGTGACGCGGACGGCCCCAAGGATCCGTTGCTGGTGGGTCGTTTTAAAATGCGGATCTGTGGAGGTGGTGCAGCTGGAAGCGTGTCGGCCTGGATCATGATGGTCTTTATTGGGGAGCGCCCACTTCCACCCGAGAGTCTACAGTGAATGCGAGGTTACGCTTGGGGTAGAGCAAAAGTTAGAAATGAGCAACACAGGACTTACCTCTCTTTTTGACTAATGCGTAATTTCTCCTCTAACCGTCTCTCCATTTCCTGAAATAACAAAAAGATTTTTTTTTTAAGTTTCATCAATTTGTTTCCTAAATCCAAGGCAGGGGAGTAGACTTTCAAAATATTAAGGTTAGTATTGCTTGCACAAGACGCCTCTGTAACACAGTGTCAAGTATCGCAGTTTCACCGGGTTATTTATACACGCTTAGTACAGCAGCTAAATTAACAGCAGGGATGAATTTCAGTTTGGAGATTTAACTGCTCACCAAGCAAGACCATCTTACATACACTTAGCAAATAGCTTCAACATTAGGAGAAAACTAATTTCTTTAAACGCTCTGAATTTAAGGTCAGATTCATGAACTCTGATAACACAACACATAATGGACATCGCTACAAAATAGCTCATCTTAATGCATGTCGATATTACAATTTACATCAAGCCAATTAAAGCTCCATCTATCCATCAATTACTATATGAATAGCTATCCATCTATCGCTATAAAAAAAAATTATTCACCCTCACCTTCCTCCCACACCTCCTCATCTCACACCTTCACCTAACTCGCACTCCATCCATCCATCCATGTAAATATGTTTAGCAGAACAGTTATTGTAACACTGCCGAGCTTTATTTTGCTTGTTTTTTTCTTCAAGATTTTACGTTCCTGTACTACTGTAAATCTAGCTGTGCAATAGTACGTGATGGGACTCAGGGTCTCGGAAATATGGCTAGGTACCTCATATTCACAAGCACCCAAGGCTTGCAAGCTAACAACGAACATTCATGAAATAAAAAAAATTTAATAAAAAAACAGAGCTGGAAATGAAACCTTGTTTCGTTTGTCAACAAGAAGTATTTTTTTCTCTCTCAAGTTGAAGCTACTTTTCCAGACAATATACCAAATTTAACCAGAGACTTTAAAATAAATAAAATCAACATTGAACCACTTTAGTTACTGATATAAATCTCAAAAATGACCTGAATGCACAAGGATTTATGGGGGAAACCCTGTAAAAAAACATTAACACTTTAAATTCCAGCACTATTAAGATGCCTGTACTGGGCCCCTGAGCAAGTCCCCTTAACACTTAATTACTCAGTTGTATGGAAAAATCTAGGTTGGTCTGTATGAGACCGTAAATGATTAATGTACACAATAATTATGTTTGTGCTTAAATCAAACTGCATCACTTGATAAGAAAAGAGAAAGCTTGACAGAAAAACAGAGCATAATAAGGTAAAGAAACAAACATTTTTAAAACGTAACCAAAGAAACGCCAAAGGTTATAAATATAAGGTAAAAGCCCGAAAAAGAGCCAAAAAACCCTCACCTAACAAATTATATTGAGATGTATTTAAACCAATAATGCTGTCCCCCGGTAGGGGTCGCTGATGTGCCACTTGGTATTTTTGGCAACCACCTAACTGAGCTCCGGTAGTACAGATAAAGAAAAATAGTGTAAAATATTAACTCAAATAAATCGATTACCAAAAGCTAACAACTTACAATACAGTGATTTAGTTGATCTGAAAAGGTAAGCTAAACCTGAAAAAGGTCGAATGATCCGTCTATAAGAAATTAACAAACAGGAACGAGCTAACCTGCTAACTTTAAATCTATAGGACGCATTAAAAAGCTATTCAACAACTCACACGTGTTATTTTCAAGTTAACGTTTATACTAATCATATGTGATAAAAATACAATGTTTCTCTTCATTAAAAGCCTGAACAGTACCACCTAATATAGACACATTTCCCCGCGGCCTAAAACGGCTAACTTTTATTCCTATCCGACATCCCGCCCTAGAGATCCGCGGCTAACTGACCGCGTCCCTCTTTCCGATAAACACTTCCGCTCCTTAATATTATTCTCATATTTACCCCACTATCAGCAGCGTCTTCCCAGCTTTCAGCGATCTCGTCATCTTCCATAGTCCCACTCCTTGCTAGTTAGTTACTAGCTTCGGGGGGGTGGGGGTTCCCTTTACTCATCTACGTGCGAAAGCACATTTTCTTTTTCTACAGCTGGAAAGGCGTGTGTGAATCGGAGTTTTGTACGACATCGCCACCTGCAGCCAGGAGACGCTTCTTTGGTCCCTAAATTTAGCCTCTGTGACGTCATATAGTCCAACTATATCGTAGCAGGGTTTTCACCATGCATTCATTAATTCATTCATCTTCTGCACCCGTTTATTCCCCAATTATATAAATTAATATACATTTCTATTTTTCTGTATATTTATACACTGTACAACATTTAGTGAAATGTTTTTTGGAAGGTTGGGGTCAGAGCAAAGGGTTATGGTACAGCGCCCCTGGAGCAAGAAGAGTTAGGGGTCCGAACCTGGGACCTAATACTAATCATTAAGCCATGGTGCCCCCTCTTTAGTTAACACTTTAGTTAAGTGACTGTTATAATGCTATTTAAAGTAAACTCATCATTTTGTTGGCTCATTCCTATAGTCATTAGCTAGGAATTCATTAGAAATAGTGATAGTCTTGCAAATGTTTTGCGAACAATTGTCATTTGTCTGCTAATGATAAATAAAATGGCTTGTTTCCTTTTTTTTTATAGTGCTTGATCATTGCGTAAGCAACAGAGAATGACCTTTGAGACAGTGCTTATCTAACCTACTGCTAGCAAACCAGCTAGGTAATGATTTGAAATAGGACAGAATCTCAAACATCAATACGTTAAAGCTTTAAGGTAAAGAAAAACCTTTTGTATTTAATTTCAAGCCTAAATCTATAATTTAACTATATAAATTACTGTACAGTCCCTTTGACTTTTTATTCATTTCATGACCTGATTATTACCCAGACAGGGCAAAGTGAGATGTTGTCTCTTATTTCCTGGTTTGTACCCACTCTACCTACTTGGCTTATACTTGAAACAAATCCTCTAGACTGTATTTTACAAGGTAAGAATACATTCTAAGCATAAATTGTACTGATAATATTTGAAAAAAAGGTGAAATTTTCTTTAAAAATATTAACATTGTAGAATTTTGTTTTGATTCCATTGTACTTAGATATATAAAGTTAAACCTTTACATAACATTTTGGATTTTGTTTCTATAGAAAAAATTTTGATTTTGCACAAAGAATCTTTTAAAGCTTTGTTTAAGGTCTTAGGCTGATGCAGCATCAATAGGTTTGCTTGGGTAACTATAACTCTTTTAATTGGAGACCATTTTTCTTCAGGGTTGTCGAGCCTAATTTTGAGCCTACTGGGTCTTTAGAATCATCCTAGAAAACCCCCATAACTTTTTCCCCCTTAGTAGCGCCCCACAAATCATAGATTACTGAATTTTAGGCTAAAACACAAGGCAAAACAACTGCGTTATTAGATTATCTAATTTCATGACATTTTTACACAATGCTAAACGCCCATGCGGGCGGTGCGGTGGCGAAGTGCCTCTCGCCCTATGTGTGCTGGGATAGGCTCCAGCAGACCCCCGTGACCCCGGATTCGGGAATAAGTGGGTAAAGAAGATAAATGAATGAATGATTCTGTGATGCCTGAAACCAAAGCCACAAAACTCCAAAAATAATTTACAATTACCCAGAATTAATAAAAAAAAATTTATATATTACATCTTGTACAGATGTTGTTACACTGTTTTTTTTCTAAAATCAAATCTAGTTTCAAACTGTATCAGCATCGCTGTGGCATAGTGGTTAGCATGGTCGCCTCACAACAAGGGGTCCTGGGTTTGATTTCCGGCAATGGGTCACTCTGTAAGGAGTTTGCATGTTCTCCCCGCACTTCTGTGGGTTTACTCCGGATACTCCGGTTTTCTTCCACGGTCCAAAAACATGTACATTAGGTAGATTGGTGATTCTAAACTGACCATAGTAGTGAATGTAAGTGCATGAAAATGTTCATCTAGAAAATAAATGAATGAATAAATAAATTTAATAAATAAAATAAACATTTAGTTTATACACTTTTCGGTACGATTGTGACTGCCTTATGTTTCTTATGGTATACCTGACAGGAATTGTGGGTGCATGTGGGGTCTCGGTGCTTTCCACACTGTTAAGGGTTCATTTATTTGTCGAAGCCCAGGGGTAAGAGTTTTAAACATACCATTAAGTATGTATTAAATGCTACATGTTCTGCAGCAAACATAACAGCAATTTATTTCATTTTAACTTTAAACAATTTTACCACATTTGACTATTTATATTGATGATCCATATATTTATAGTGTTTTTTTAGATATAAAACTTGATTGTATGCTTATGCTGGATATTAAGGTAATAATTTTTATTTATTTTTGTCCTAATAGATCTTTTTCCCCCCTTGTTTCCAAAGTATAGCAGACAGTAAAGATGACCTTAAAAAGAAGCACATTCATGTGGGTGCTTTAACAGACAAAATCCAGTTTTGGATCTTAACAGTGACTCTTACCTTTGTGGGTTCTAGAGCTGCATCACTAGTGGTTCTCGAATTTTGTCTCCGAGCAATTTCATCACGATTCACAACATCAAAGGTCAGATGCAATTTTATCTACTTATTAAATGGAAATAAATTCTATATTTGACCTAAAATTAGATGAGAAACAGCATATTTTCTGTTTTAGGATCCACGGAGTGATACTTTGTTAGAACTTCTGGTCCAGTGTCAATTCTCTTTGGGTTGTGCATTTAACTGCAGTCTTTACTTTCTCCACGAGGGGGCACCACAGGCTTGGCTAAGTTTCCTCCTTGCTGCTGCAATGAGTTGGTTTTTGGCCAGACATTGCTCCAAATTATGGCATCACGTAATAACAATGTACCCCATACACAGCACCCAGCGCTATTGTGGAGTCTGTATTGGCCTCCTGACCTCTGGATCGTCTATACTGCCCTTTCTCTGCAGCAGCCTAATTATAACATTTTGTGTGGCTGCATTCGCAGCCATATCGAATATCAATCAGCATTTTCTCTCAACTAGTGAGGCCTTGAGGTTTTGGACGCCCCTCACAATCTGCTACACTCTTCTTGTTGTCTATATGCATGGTGAGACGAATCAGAACTAGAAAATGGCTTTGGTTGTATTTGTTATGCCTTTATAAAAATGCACAATAACCGCATCACTCAAATTTTTTAAGAAAATACAAATAATCACAAAATAAGATAAGATACAACCTTATTTTATCCTACATTGGGTAAAGTGTAAGGAAATACTTAGTCTCTTAATATAAAAGATTTGAATTTATAGAAAAATTTTAACTTATTGGGCAAAATAGTTAAGGTGAGCGGAGAAGTGGCATAGTGATTAGCACACTTGCCTCACAGCAACAAGGTCCCAGGTTCAATTCCTGGGCAAGAGGTCTTTTGTGCTGAGTTTTCATGTTCTCCAGGCGCTTGCATAGATTTTTTCTGGGTACTTCGGTTTTCTCCCACAGTCCAAAAACATGTACATTAGGTTAATTTGCCATTCTAAATTTCCCATAGGAGTGAGTGTGACTGTGTGTGTGGTTGTTTATCTATGTGTGGCCCTGTCCAGGGTGTACCCCTGCTTCTAGCCCTATGTGCGCTGGGATAGGCTCAGCAGGCCCCCATGACCGAGCTCAGGAATACAGCAGGTATAGAATATGGATGAATAAATGTATATAGCCTTTCACTTTACGTGAAACTTCAAACATTTTTTGTTCCAGGGTAATCCCACTGCCCAAAAACATGCCACTAAACATTCTCTTTGCACAAAATATTCACTAATGTATATGAGAATGTGAGATTGTGTCTTAAGATCCAGTGCAACTTTTAAAAGAAGAAAGTAGTTAGTGAATGTGAATAAATATGTAACTGATAACTTTTCACGCTTACATTCAATAACAATTTTAGTCTGTAGCCCCGCCCAAAATAAAACAGTTCATGAAATCACCCTATAGTATTAATACAATTTTAACAGATAAGTTGACTAGGCTGTATTTTGAGGTGTCTCTTCTAGATAGAACATGATAACACAATTTATTTTATTTCAGAGGAGCAAAATCGGCAGCCTAGTGGCCAAGCTCTTCTAAACACAGTAATGGTACGCCTAGGAGGCTTACTGTTATTGATGCTGACTGTGGGAAGGTGGGCAGATGTGCTTCACATCCTGCTGTGCTTCATTGGAGAGGCTGCCTGTTTATTACCGGCTCGGGATCTACTAACTAGCACATCCAAGGTCACTGGAATTTAACTTTTAATAAATAAGCCTATAAATGTTTAAATATTAATACACTGAACATTTCTATTTATGCAGGATGTTGCTAGACGATTTGTGATGAACAGCAAAGACCAGAGAAGAAGAAATAAGCCAGACAAACATGACTGACGCATAAGATTACTGACAAGAACAAAAACTATAGACTGTCAGGAAAAAGAAAGCATGGCAGAAATAATTTTAAGGAAAACAAGATTCAGTCCACACTTAAAGGTCAACGCTAAATCTTTTATGCGTAGAGGCCTGAATAAAAAAAAGGTGTGCATATGGATTTGACAAATGAACTGCTTTTTGACGTTATTATTTCAGTCTTCAAGTTTTAAAATGAGAAACCATTCAATATTCATTTAACAATCTCAGAACCACTATGTCAGTTTTGAAGAAACCATGAGGATAAAGTCCAGGTATTGTTCTGCGGGAAAACACATGGCCTTTAGTCCAGAATGCTATGGATTATGATACTTTATAGATTTAACCTGGCAAACAATTATTTTAAAAACATTTTAATTTTACAACGTATTGAAGAATCGATCTTGCTTAATAATGGTTGTTTTTTCCCTTAAGCAAATTTACGCTGGGCATCAACAGTAAATGTGGCTTTTCTGCGCTGCGTGTCATTTTATATAATAAAACAGATAAAAAAAGACTGCGCCTGTCTAAATACACCCCCCCCCCCAGATGTTAATACAGATTTCTTTTTTTGTTATATTTTGTAAACACAAAATGGCCGCTTCTGTCTGAAGCCGAATAGCTCTTTTGTAAGGATGGGCGAATGAGGACCATATTCAAAATGGCGGCAGCTTCTATATCTGTGGGATAACTGTGTAATAATCACTTAACTATTGATAAGACTATAATTGAACCGATTGAAAACACTGACTTAAAGAATAAAGACAAGTATTAGACGAAAATATAGATCAAACTATTCTAATATTAGAATATAACAAGTAAAATGTTATTTTGACCCCAATATTATTTTGATTCCAATTTCGCCATCGCATTCCTAAATCTAAACGCGTGAATTTTATTCCGTGGTTATTCCGACTGTAAGGGAGTGCTAACAATGCAGCAATGCAATCCAGGTCAGGTTTTGTTTTTATTGTTGTTAGATTATTGGTCCTTTAATTCAGCAGTAGACACAATCGTATTTCCATAGTACAGGGAAAAAAGGATGTTTCTCAATCCCAAAAGAACCGTGAGATCAATAAGGCTACTGATTTATTTCTTTTCCTTGGCGAAATGTTGTAGATCCGCATAATCCTCCATATAGTCCTGTAGCCTGTATCTTGAGTATCTAATGTGTTTATGGCGTAGTTTCTCTAACAATCCACGCAGTTTCACATCCCGCTCGTGTTTTTCAGAAATTTCCGCCCGTCTGCACTGCAGAATAGTAATTGCTCTTTGTCAAATCTTTTAGTAGGCGTGCTTTGCGCATGCCCGGTTTATCCACTGCAGTCTTTGTATTTGCCGCATTTTGACGCATGCGTGTTTCGTCTCGTTGCGTTTCAGGGGCTTCAAATTCACTGATGTTGCTTAATTTAACAGCATGTGCTATCGATCGGTCACAGTTTGTGATGTTAGTCGTAGATAAAAGGCAAAATATGCAAATTAAGTAAAACATATTGTGCAAATGGTTATAATGAAACAAAAAAATTTATTTACGTCAATATAAATCTGGGATTTCGGGTCCTTGTGAATTAATGGACGTGTCAGAGAAAGCTGTGATACCCACAGTGGCAGACAGATAATAAAACAGTGCTGCATTGTCTTAGATGCTATACATCCTAACGACGTGTTGCCTCACGGTTTTATCCCTAATTTTTGTGATTTCAGATAAGGATTATTTGTATAATTATTTCAGAGAAAATATTTTTATTTTTAAGCTCTAATGTGCAGGTGGATTTTATTAAAGCAATAGATTTATAAAGGTTCCAAGCTAATTATGCATTTAATATTATTTACTGGAATGTAAACACTATCTCACAGTTTTTTATATGATGTTGGTTGATATGCTATGTGTCCTTCATATTATTTATTTATTTTTTCCCTAGATTATAGCACACAGTAACCCATTGTTGTTGATTCTTTCGGATGCAAACGACTAAACTAGAATGTGATCTTGTATAACATTACAGGCTTATTGTATTATTATAAATCAATCGTGCAAACAAATTAGTGCAAACGAGGCATGCACGCGTTGCATTAATTTACAAGCGTTGCATTTGATTTTTTTAACGAACTCTGGCCGTTTCTAAGGTTAAACGTGTTAATTAATTGTGTTACACTATTGTATATCCCCCCCCACACACACACTACGATCTATACATATGTATACAATAAGGGCATAACCAGATTATTATTACGCTTATAATAATGCAACAAATAGTACGAGCACCTCGGCGCGCTCTTATCATCGGCAGCGCAGCCCATTGAAAACAAACACACACACACACACACACACACACACACACACACACACACACAC
>JAOTQW010000015.1:4086731-4110132 GCA_026260075.1 Sisor rabdophorus
AATTTTTTAATATGGGGTCTGCTTCTCTATAAGGATCGATTCCAACCGGATTATTATTTTGTGTTCTTACTCATTTCTTATTATTTTCTTTAAAAACATATTGAAAACAGAATTCGTGGGTCAGCTGTTTCCCAACCTAATAAGGCTTATGTAAGATAAGGCTTATGTTGTGCCTTAGAAGCCATTTTTTCTGCATATAGATAGAACTTCACCAGCATTCAGATAAAATTTCCCTACATAAGAAAGATATAGGAAAACGTATTTCGATGTTGAGTTGTCCAGTAGTTGTAATTCTTTTACATGCTGATAAAAAAGTTGCCTATGTAGTATCTTAAAAGTTGCAGATTCTTTGCTGTTTGAAATTGAAGCCACACCTGATTGGACACTAGGTGTGCAAACCATGTTTGGCTTGGCCAGAACGGGGCTATCAGCAACAATGTCACCCAGTCCTGGCCTACCTGCTCTAGAACTTCAGAACATCTCTATCCTAGCTTCTGCCTCTGTTCAAGGCTGATAGAGCTAGTCCTTGGCAAGCGAGATAAGGCTAGGCCTATCTAATACTCTTCCGCTAGGCCTACGCTTTGCCTCAAAGAGGCCTAAGTCTTGGGGACTTTATATGTGACTCTCTTTATTAAATATAGCCAGACGAGAGCGGAGCACACATGCACTGAAAGATACTCAGTGCCAGCTGTTCATGCTCCACCGCCAGGCAGCCAGTGAACAGATGTGAGGGCGCCATGCAGAGGACTAATTTGAGAGGGAACATAGAAGGGAATAAACTTTAACCCAACACCAACATTACTGAGGAAGTGGAGGCATTTTCTATATTAAATTACCTTTGAAAGGATATATAGACAATTAAGACCTATTAATTGTTGCCTATATTTAGATGTTGAAATGTGTATAACTGAGTTTTGGCATCCTGTAGCAGAAAAATTATTAAGCACTTCTGAGGGTATGTAAATTGTAACAGATGTTTACCTGTCCTTTAACAGATATGGACGAGTGGAGAGCGTTAAGGTCCTTCCAAAGCGGGGATCTGAGGGTGGAGTGGCTGCCTTCGTGGATTTTGTGGACATCAAAAGTGCACAAAAGGCTCACAATACTATCAATAAGATGGGAGACAGAGACTTGCGGACTGATTACAATGAGCCAGGCACTATTCCAAGTGCTGCGCGGGGTCTGGATGATAACCTATCGATAGCAACACGCGGGCGTGATGTTTCAGGGTTCACAAGGGGGGCGGGGACCACAGTTTATGGGCCTCCTGTGTCACTTCACAGCAGAGAGGGACGATATGACCGCAGACTGGACGGGTAAGTGGACATAGTTTCTCTGAAGCCTGGGGAACCACAAGTTTCCACACAGTTTCTGTTTGAGAAATGAAATGATTGCTCTGCAGAGAATATAGTAATTTAAAATTATAGTTCTTGAAATGATTTATTCAGAGATGCTACATATACAGTGTTAAGAATATAGCGTAGAAATATTCTCTCTAAATCAAAGGCTCTGATTTGGATGTTATAGCAAACAGATTCAAGCCATTTGTTGGATATCATTATATCCAGGAATTACAAGCTTACAAGCAAAGGTGTTGCACATACCTGGGATTGCCCTGACCTGGAGTACAGTACTGTTTATCCTGGATTATTATTTTACTATTATGTTGTAGTGGAAAGAAATTTAGAATATTATAGTACTCGGTTGTGATCTCTTGTTGGTGTTGGATTAAAGAAAAAAAGTAAATGGGTGGTATTTAAATAATACTGGACTCGATGGATGGGGTTCAACGGATTCACTTTGGATTAATGCAGAAATGGATATTTCAATTGCTACAGAGATACATTTTATTTTTCTCCTTTGGAATCGTGTGTTTTTAGAATTTTGCTATTAATTACATGGGAGACTTCTGTCATTGGCCATTATGGTAGAAACTGACAGAAACAGTGAGCAAAACCTCCTTATTTATTATTTCATTTTGTGACCACTTTTTCATTTTATTTCTGCTTTGTTATTATTGCTTATCTCCAAAGAATAAAGGACTGTATATTGAATTTAAAGGAGTATATGGTTCAACCAACTGAAGATGGAGCAAATTTGTTATACCATGAAACTGAAGATGGAGGTATATTTTTGCACTATTAAACTTTTTACAATGGAGTTCTTATTTGGATTATCCAATTCAATGCTGGATCTTAAACTACAAACGGCTTTGGATACAGCACCAGAATTCACCCAAAACAAGGGTTGTTTTTGAGTCATCTATGGAACTAATATTCTGGCATTGGATTTATTGCTAGCATTCTCAAAGTTATATTTGAAAGATGTTTCTGGGATTGTTAAAAATATTTGAAAAAAACACTTGGATTCTACAATTTTTAAAAATATCCTTTTCTACTTTTTTCCAAGGATGTACTTTTTGGAATCAAACCAAAGAATCAAAGACATTTATTATTATTTTGATGCATAAAGGACTTAAAACCTTCTCTTTATGGAGTAAAAATGAGTTATTCTAAATCAGGAAAGATATAGAAGGCTAACTGATGCTGGATCTATAATACCTTTATAAAGGCCTCATAGTTTTTTGCCTCCATAGACATTTTTGGCCCACTCAGTTTTTGGAATATCTTTGGATTAACCAAGACCCGAGATAAGGATTATCCTTATTTTTTTCTACCATTTTAAAACATTTTACTTTTTTTGCTCACAAAGTCTCCCTAAAATGTGTTTGGAATTGTAGGTCAAGTTACCACTGTCTAAAAAGGTTGGTATGTGCGACGTGCATTTTAGCCCTTCTCTAACTTTTAGTTTAATTCTTTGTCTATCTTTTCTTCTTCCACTAACAGGCTGTTTTTGGCATCACGTTTTGCTGTTTCGTTTCTGTGACTATCCCAATTGCTCTGTGCCAATTGCTCCTGCCATACAAATGATAGAATAATAGGAAATTTTAAACGGTTAATTCTTAAATGAATATGAAATAAGAAGAGGACATAGATACTCACTTATGTTTCTATTTTACTTTTGTGTAATCTATTATTTATTATTCTTAAAATGAACTTTGTACTTTGGGTGGCTCGGTGGCGTAGTGGTTAGCACTGCCTTCTCACAACAAGAAGGTCCTGGGTTCGATTCCTAGGCTTGGGGTCTTTCTGTGCGTCGTTTGCATGTTTTCTCCGGGTACTCCGGTTTCCTCCCACAGTCCAAAAACATGTGCATTAGTTTGATTGGTGATTCTAAATTGCCCCTAGGAGTGTGAGTGTGTGTGGTTGTGTGTCTGTGGCCCTGCGATGGAATGGCAACATGTCCAGGGTGTACTCCTTGCCTTTCTCCCTATGTATGCTGGGATAGGCTCCAGCAACCCCCCGTGACCCGAGTTTGGAAATAAGCGGAATTCAAGTGAAAATCTATTCAAGTGAAAATCTAATTAAATCTAATAAAATCTCAAAGTAGACATTAAAAAAGTCTTTTAAAAGATTTACATCAATTTTACTTAATCTCCTTCTAGTAGATTGCCAAGAAAATGTTTTATTAAAACTTTGTCTAGGACAAATCAATTTACAGCTAGCAAAAAACTAAATCCTTTTGGAAAATTCTAAACTAAACAAATAAAAGCATAACCAGTTAATTATTATATTTACTAGGCCTGACTGATTGCATTGCTATCTATAAGATAATTAAAAATGCTTATAAACCTAGTTGGATTCTGCTTGCTAAATTACTAATGTGCTACACCACCTAAATTCCTTAAGTGCAGCGCAAAAAGGTTAAAAGATTATGCCTGCATATATCTGGCATGTTTTTCAGCTCAAACTGACACACAAGTTTTAACAAAATTTTATGTGCATGAACTTTGGCTCTTTTTTTGTGTCTTAAGTTATTAAATTGACCCAGTCTGCCTTCAAAGGGGGTTATTTTCAAGAAGTAGTAATATTAAAGTACTTTTTCCCCACAAGTAAAAATATTCACGTCAAATACCGGCTGTTTAAAATCATGTAAAGGTTCTATTTTGAAATTGCTGATATCAAATATCTATAGATTATAATATTTTAACAAATATATTAAAATATTCTAACAAATTTGCACCTCTATGCATAAAACAATGGCCTTTTTACCATTCTAAAAAGTTTTACTCTGACAACTCTAAAATTGACATCCTCACAAAGCTACATTTGGATATTGAATCTTGATAAAATCTAAAGTGCATGTTTCCTGACACAGAAATGTGATACATGAGTGGTTCATGTAATAAGAACTTTCCTGTCATTTTTCCATCTGTCCTCCATTCTTTCTCTTATCCCTCTAGCGCTTCAGAAAGCCGGGAGCGCACTTATGATCACAGTGCCTATGGACATCATGAGCGTGGCATAAGTAGTTTTGATCGTCAGCGTCACTATGATTCAGAGTATTATCGGGATCTCCGGGATCGAACTCTTAGTGGAGGTGGTAGTGGCAGCGCTAGTACTTCTCTTGCAAATACAGGTGGAGCCTCCTCAGTGGTCACTGGAGGTTCTGGAGCAGCAGGGTTGACCAGCAGTGCTGTTGCTGGAGGCACTGCTAGCTGTGCTGGAACAGGAAGTGGAGGTTCCATATCAGGTGTCGTTAGCTTTTATGGATCTCGATGTCGGAGCCCTGGTCACTTTCAGACTACAGAAGCATGTTATGAGGCTCGTGGGCGTGAATCATATTTACTGACCAGCGTTGTGCACCGTGATCGTTATCGGAGGGAAAGAGGCAGACGAGGAAGTCGGACTTACAGACGTAGTCAATCTCCACACAGTTCACACCCGCACAGTGTTTCACCACAGAGGTTAACCAGCCCTGCAGCAAGACTTCATGGTTCCCCAAGTGGCTCTGGCTCCCGTAGCCGGTCTTCTAGCTCTGATTCAGCCAGCAGCACCAGCAGCAGCGGAAGTGGCAGGTCAGTAAAAATTACTTTTTATCTTTGTACAGTTTTTCTTGGACTACAGTTTTTGTATATCATAAAATTTTGCAACTGTTAAGTATTTGCTAAAGTCTATTATTCAGTAATAACCTCATTCTGCAGTTGTTTTTAATCATTTAAACAGCTAGTTATCTATTTCTTTTGTTGCTGCTGGTAACATAAGCTACAAATATGAGATAAGAAATTAAGTCATGGCAGTTCCTACAACTAAAGCAGGTTAAACACATTTTGAACCAATTCTACGTTAACAGTGATTTATTGCAAATCATGGCAGCCACCTTAACAAAACATGAAGCTTTCAGTTTAGGACACCATACACAAGCATTATATGATTTAGTTTCTTAGCAAACAAAGAAATCATTTTTGTTTATCATCTTTAAGCTATACGTCATCATCCTTGCTGTGACCAAAAGAGTTCTATCTGGCAGCGACCAGAGTCATTTCTCCTTGACACGGAGAGCTGGAAGGATGGCTTCTGTTTTTCTTTTTAGTGAAGGAGAATATTTAGAATTTTTGCATTAGCATTTGTGTATATTTGCATATGCACTGACAATAGACTAGTCGATTTACACAAGCGTGAGCTAATAAGACTTTGGAAGAAATAAAGAAGCTTGTTGTATGAAGCTTGAAAAGGAATTGTAGTTTCATCTCAGATTTAGACGTGCAAATGTACATAATTTTCCTAAAATATTCTAAAAGACCAAATTTTCCTAGAAAATATCACAATGTATGTGCAGCCCTAAAAAGGTATTAAAAGAATAATTTACTAATTTGTATGTTCTGAAATATTGTTTTTGCCCTTATGTCTTTTATAATATTTTTTATATTTAGTTGTAAATGTTTTATTTTATGTACTATTCTGTTACATAGAAAGAAATCTAGTCAGGTGTTAAGGGACTGTAAGATGCAAGATTTTCTTTTAAACTGGTCTACTTGTACCATGCGGCTGTGATCCCCCACCCCTTTAAGATCCAGTCAGAACTAGAAATTTCTAGCTACCGCTGGATAACTGCCCACTCCCACAGCCAGCTTTCAACATCATTTCTTCTGGATGAAAAGTGAAAAAGATGGAGGGGGCAGGGGCGAGTGTTAATGGGCAGTGCAGAGATGTAATGCAGATGACAAAACAATGATGTGTGAATAGAAAAAAATCCAGGATTTCTCTGTTAATTAATAATAGCAAAGCAGTGCTACATTTAGTTAGCCAATCACTTATGTTCTTTTGGAGCATAAAATATTTAGCTAACAGCACCAGGGTCTCTGATTTGATTCATGAGTTATGTTACTGTTTGTGTGGCATTTAGCATGTTTATTTGTGTAATTTTTTTTACTTGCCAAAACATGTCAAATGGTTCGACTTTAGTGAGCAGTAGACTGGCCCTAATCAAAATAAAGCAGTTTTGACAATGAATTAATCACATGTGTTGAACGAGACAGATTAGGGAAGAGAAATTATCAGAAGTAACGTTTTTGTGCTTTATAAATAGTGAATCGAGTAGCAGTTCCAGTGATGAGTCTCCGGCAAGATCTGTTCAGTCAGCCGCTGTACCAGCTCAGTCCTCACAACCTTTGCCTCCAGTGGATAAACATGAGCCCCGCAAGAGTTTTGGTATCAAAGTGCAGAACCTTCCTGTGCGTTCAACAGGTAAATGTCTGAATAAATTTTATGAACATGGTACAGACTTTGACTGTACTTGTGACAATTTATAACACTTTATTTTGTTACATCTTAGACACAAGTCTAAAAGATGGCCTTTTCCATGAATTTAAGAAGCATGGCAAAGTCACTTCAGTTCAGATTCATGGTACCTCTGAGGAAAGATATGGACTTCTTTTTTTCCGTCAGAAAGAGGACCAGGAAAAAGCTCTTTGTGCTTCAAAGGGAAAGCTATTTTTTGGGATGCAAATTGATGTTACTGCATGGACTGGCCCTGGTGAGTTAGTATGGTTAAAGGTAATTATGGTAAAGAAAGAATAGTTACATATTTTTCTTGTGTTATCTCTTCATGGAGTCTGTTTTATACACGATTATTTTGTAAAATTAATTTTAAAATGTGACTGGTATTATTTGACTGCAATCATCTGCCGTATTTTACTTAGGCACAGTTATTCTTTACACCTCTACAAAATTTCATTATGTAATTTTTCTCTGTTGCAATTAAATGTAGTCATGTTTGTGCAAATTATATGTCCATTTTGCCATGTAGAGACTGAAAGTGAGAATGAGTTCCGGCCACTTGATGAACGAATAGATGAATTTCATCCTAAAGCTACTCGAACACTATTTATTGGAAATTTAGAAAAGATCACAAGTTACCATGACCTGCTTAATATTTTTCAGCGCTTTGGGGACATTGTTGTAAGTTGAATTTTAGTAATTGAAAAAGTTACTTATGCTTTAGTGTTCAGTGTTGTATTATAGTCTCACAATAATCTAGCAGTTCTATTTTTTAATAAATTCAATATATAATGATAAGCATGTGATACATGTTTCTGTACAGGATATTGATATAAAGAAGGTAAATGGTGCCCCACAGTATGCCTTTCTTCAATATTGTGACATTGCTAGCGTCTGCAAAGCAATAAAGAAAATGGATGGAGAGTACCTTGGAAGTAATAGGTTAAAGGTAAGATTTCTTCACCTAATAAATCCTTAAAATGGGCAGCCCAGACAGGAGCCTTTCCGTGTCCAAAAACATGTACAGTGAGTTAATTGGTAATTCCAAATTGCCCTTGGTAGTAATTGAATGTGTGTGTGGCAATTTGTCCAGGATGTACCCCTCCTGCCTTTCACTGTTCAGAGAGCTGGGATAGGCTCCAGCAGACCCATATAAACTTGAATTAGGGAATAAGCGGGTATAGAAGATGAATGAATGAAATCCTATTTTCTTTGCTTGTCATATTTTAACAATTATTTTGAGTTTGTAATAAATAGTATTTTATGTCTTGTAGAAATTTGGAGCTTAATTGACCTCAACTTTTTAATTTTTTTTAAAATGTCTCTTCATTTTACAGTTAGGATTTGGAAAAAGTATGCCTACCACATGTGTATGGTTGGATGGCCTATCATCCAACATCACAGAACAATATCTGACAAGACATTTTTGCCGTTATGGACATGTTATTAAGGTACTTATTCTTTCAGAGTATAATTTCAGTTTAATCACCCTGCATACAGACTGGCTATTTTTTTTTTACTTTGGCACTGTTTCATTTCTCTGGCATCACTAGGTTGTTTTTGACAGACTCAAAGGAATGGCCCTTGTCCTCTATAACAATATTGAATGTGCACAGGCTGCAGTAAAAGAAACCAAGGGTTGGAAAATTGGCGGTAACAAAATTAAGGTACACAAAGATATTTAAATAAACATGTATGTACATTTTATATAATAGATTTTTATTTTCACAATTTTAGTGTTCTTAGTTTATTATTTAATTTTACTGTCTATACGTAACTTTTTCAGGTGGACTTTGCCAACCATGAGAGTCAAATGGCTTTTTACCGTTCAATGCAGGCATCAGGACAAGACATCAGAGATTTCTATGACATCATTACTGATCGTCGGTTGGTGAAACTTTTTTTTTTAAGTTTTGTAAACTATTTTTGTTAGGTTGTTATTATGATAATAAGTTGAAATCATGCCATTTTCCTTTTTGCAGAGATGAACGAAGACCACTCTATCATGAATTCTCGACCGAACGGAGATGCTATGAAAATGTAAGAACCCCTGGAACCTACGCAGAAGAGCTGCGTCGCAAATATTCCGCCAGAAGTCGAGAATTTTACACAGACTGGGATCCCTATACAGTGGATTACTATGAACCAAGATATTATGATGAACCTTGTGAGTTCAGAGACTATCGGGACCCTTATGAGCACGACATAAGAAAATACAGCTACATGCAGCGAGAACGCAATAGAGATAGAGAGCGCTTTGAAACAGAGAGAGAACGTGAACATAGTCGACGGACAACTGAACATAACCAAAGTCCAGCTTATCCACGTCGTCTTTCTAGCCCAACTGCTTCACCTGTTCTGACCGAGTGCTTATTTAATGACTCTGAACGTCATATTTATAGTCGTTCATCTGAAAGAAGTGCCAGTTGCAGCTCCATTTCTCCAACACACTTTGAAAAGTCAGATAGAATTCGTTTGGAGCGGTACAGTCAAAAGGATAAACTTGATAGGGAAAGGCCATTCATCGAGACAGACAGCGGAAGTGGGGTAGAAAAAGATAGAAGAGCTGGACGTAAGGAGAAGGGAGAAAAAGACAGAGCTGAGAAACACAAATCAAAGAAGTTAAAACTTTCATCTCTCTCATCTTCTGTTCCATCATCTGAGATAGACTTTGAATCTGACAGGGGGGCTAGTCCTGATACAGTCCAGTTTAATTCAGACAAAACTCTGGCCAAAAAAAAAGATTCTGGAAAAGAAGGACTAGATCTTCCACCTTGTGTTGTTCATTTAACACGTGTCAAAGAAAAGGAAGGAATGCTTTTTAGCCATTCAATCCTTGGGAAACAAAGAATGAAGGCTGCTAGTGATCCTGTTAATTCTCCACCACCATTGGCTGATATAGAAATTCAAAGCAGAGAGGTCCTTAAACATCTACAAATGTCAAAAGATGAATGCTTTGTGAGCCAAGTGGAGACTGAAGATAAAGGAGACAAAATCAAATGTAGAAAATACCTCAAAGCTGAATTGGATCAAAGCAATTCTGAAGGTGATCACTTAGCTGTTCGAAAAAAGCGTTTTGATGAAGAAAAAACAAAGCCTAACTGCCGAAAAATTACCCAGGAACAAGATGAAGGTCAATTTGGACCTAAATTGCTGAGCAATATTTGTTACCCAAAATGGGTAGAGGCAGAAAAGAGATTTATGCAACTTGATATGTCCAAGCAAGAAAGTGGAATTGATAAGAACAAGTGTTTGGTACCTATGAATAAAGAGACAGACTATGAAAATACTTTATGCCTGGAACCTACAGAAATAGCAGATCCTATAAATGATCTTGATCAGAAGATGGTGGTTTTAAGAGCAAAGCATCAGCAGTGCCTCAGTCTTAAATTCTCTGAAGGCAAAAGCTTAGAAATGGAACAGCACTTAATTGACCTTAAAAGCCACTCTGTACTGCAACAGGTAGAAGCACTGAATAATAGTGAAGAGTTACTCCTTGATCTGGACCACTCACAAAGCTGTAGAAAACAAAGTCGTTTTCACCACCAACTGGTGAAAGACTGTGATTATAAATTTAAGACTGAAAGTACACCAAACAATGATGTATCACCTCGTATGAGAAAGAGGTCAGAATCATTAGATTATCCATTTGTCACTAATAAAGAGAAAGTTAAAACAGATGTTAATTCTGCCTTAATTGATAAGAACTCTGATTCACCAAAAAACAACTCACACTTGGATGCCTTTAACTGTAAAAGTAAAAACAGTGCTATAGACATAATTAAGGCTAAGAAATCACTGATTGGTATTGAGGGTCTTGGTTGGAAAACTAAAATAAAACCAGACATGGATAAAGAACTGAATTTTCCAAGTACAAGTGTGAGACATGGGAGCTTCAGAAAGGGTGCTATATATGAACTTGAGCCTGGGGAGGTTCGGTCAGACTCTGATGATGATGATGATGATGATGACGATAACTACAAACACATTCCTTCAGAGCTGGTCTATTCCGTTAAGGGGAAATATGAAGGAAAAGATTTGGACCTTAAGATCTCTGAATTTGCAATAGATAAGACAATAACACTTGACACAAAAGCTTTGCTTGAGAGGGCTAAGTCTCTTTCTTCATCGAGAGAAGATAATTGGTCCTTCCTAGGCATTGATTCACAGTTTACAAACTTTGAAAATTGCACAGACAAAGTAAAAGCTGAACCCACAACAAGACCTATTCCATCCTGGTATATGAAAAAAAAGAAAATACGGTCGGACTCTGAGGAAAACGTTTTTGATAAGAAAGAAGAACAAAAGCAAGAAGAACAAGAAAATGGAGCACTGTTGGGCTCTCGTTTTTTGCACAGCTCTATCTTTGAACAGGACTCAAGACGCCTTCAACGTCTGGAGTACAACGACAATAATCCTGAAACTAAAAACAGTGAAGAAAAGGCTGCTATTATTGTAGAAAGGACAGTGACTGCAAAACCAGACCTAATGCAGGAGCCCACTGTGCTGTTTCATAACCGATTTTTAGAGCTACAGCAAAAAAAAGTCCAAGAGACAAACTTTATTGAAAAAAACACAGAAGCTGAAACAGGTACTGTTTTAAATGAGGAGCCAGTTCAGGCTCCTAATGATCTTGATGCAGTAAATGGTCAAGTAAACTCTTCATTATCAGGATCTCTCCCTAGCCCTACGAAGACATTTGTGTCCCAGAAAAAGTCAGACTGTCCTGTTACTGAATTATTGTTGTTACCAGTTAAAAATGAAACATCTGAAGATGCTCAAATAGTCTCTGATCAACAGTCTAGCCCAGTGAATAATATCAAAGCACCTCTTGAAGTAAGCACACCTCCTATAACAAACATGGACATCTCTGAACAGGCTGAGAAGAAAATGTATAAGCAAAATGAAATTGCAGTTAACACAACCAAGAAACAGAATGCTGATGTAAAACCTTCTAAACCTGGTGACTTCGTAAGTAGTTTGGAGGCAGAGTACAATTCTGCTGAGGGTCTGTCTCCAATTTCAGCTAAAGTTGAACGTTTTGAAGTGCATTTTAGGCAAGAAGAGGCTCAAGAGAAAACTGCCTTTTTTGATTGTAATTCTCAGCAAAATATAGAGTCATCTCTTGAGATGCAGTTAGTGGTCTCAGAACCTGAGGTTGAACCAATGCAACCAGCTCAAAAACAAACGAAAAATAAAAAAGAAAACTCATCAGCGTTATTATCTATGCTGCAAACTCAACCAAATGGCCTTGAAAAACCAACAATACGAAAGAGTGAAAGGATTGATAGAGAAAAGATGAAACAAACTTCATCAAGGGGAGAGGCAACAAAAATCATAAATGACTTCAAAAAATCACCTGTTTATTCAACAGATTTGGAGCCAACCAATGACCCAAGTTTGCCTAATAGCAGAATACGGCAGCGTCGGAATGTTCGCTCTGTTTATGCTACACCTCTCGAGAATGAGGCCTATCAACAGCAGGGTAAAGATTTTACAGAATCTTCTCGTTCCATGCGCAAGCGTGCTGATAAAGAATCTGTACAGCACGAGGTTTTAACTACACCAAGGCGAGGCCGTCCTCCAAAAATACGTAAAAGAGCTGATGATGTGTCTCTAAAAAAGGAAGATCAGATAAAAACAGTTAAAGTTAATGACACTGAAATGGAAGACTCAGGAAAGCATGCTGAATTAATAAAAATTGCAGAGGGGTGGCAGTCACCTAGCTCTCAAAAGCTTCAAGCAGTAGTTGGAACTGGACAAAATAGAAAACCAGCTGGTTTAGACAAACCAGCAGAAGCGGATGCTGCTGAAAGCTTGAAGTCTCAATGTAAAGCAAAAGATGATACTTCCTGTGTGGAAAGAGTGGTCAAAAAGTCAGACCCAGATATAATGAAAAAGCCAGGGATACCTGAGAAAAAGTTTAAGCTTCCAAGATTGACATGCAATATTAAAACAATTCCTATTGCTAAGTCGGTTAACCTCAAAAACCTTGTGATTGATCTTAGTGGAGATGCAGTTAAAGATGCACTGTATTCTGGGAATGGAGGCAGTCAACATGGTCCAAACACTGTAAAGAAAGCTAAAAGAGTTTTATCTAGTAAAGACGAATTAGAAACTCCAAAGGATTTCCAAGATGTAGATAATTCAAGCCCAGATGAGAAAAAAAACCTTCTTTTGGATGGGGAAACTGCTACTAAGCCAGAGGCTGTGTTTCTTGCCCATCAGATGGAACTAGAGAGGGCAGTGGAAAATATTTCAAAGCTAACCGTTGAGCAAATTCACAAGGAACCATCTTCTCAACATACTGTTGCAGCAGAGTCAGATCAACCTGAGGTTGAAAAGCCTGCCAATTCTGCAAGTGAAACAGAGCTTGCAGCTGCAATTGATTCAATTAGTTATGTAAATATTTCTGCTGATGCAGACAGATTTCACACTCCTGCTACCCACACATCACTCCTTCCACAGTCTAAGACGGTTGTTTTGCCCACTTCAAATGATGTCATAGAACCAGGGACAGATTTGGTAGTCAGAAATATAAAGGATTTTAATCCAAGTAGTCGTTTGAATAAAGGATCCAGTAATACCTCACCTCAACCAACAGTTATTAGTGGCTGTCCCCCATCAGATGTACCCAAAAAAGGAGGAAGACCAAAAACACTGAAGAAGTACAAAAGTCGAAATGTTTCTGCCAAAAACAAATCAAATATGATTTTTAATTTAGTGTCAGAAACTGAATTGGTAGTAGATAAACTACCTGAGTCAATTCCTGAAGATATTCAAACTGCCGATCCTAAAACAGCCACCTCAGCTGCTGCAGCTACTGTAGTTACTGTGGCTGCGGCATGTAAACATGATGCAGCATCTGTGGTAAATTTGGACACTCCAATGGAGGCAGAACAACCTGCTATAGACCAGCCTGAACCTCAAGAATCAGCCTTTCATTCTGGAACTGACTCAAATTTAAGGTCATCAGAACTAAGGTTGGACCCAGGAGCAACTGCTCTCACCCAACCATCAACCTCCTTAATTGAAACACCATCTTATTCAGATAAGGCATCTTATGCATTAGCAGAGTGGGTGGCTGTGTCAAAGGAAAAAGTAAGACCTCCTTCACACAAAATTGCTATAGTTGCATCAGCACCTACTGTGGTATTAGCCAGTCACTCCACAAATACTGCAGTTCCCCCTGATACAAAAGCGTCTAATATTGATCCAAGCTCTAGCACCTTGAGGAAGATTTTGACTGAGCCAAAATATGTGTCTGCTTTAAATGGCAGTTCTCTGTCAAGCGCACTGCTTACATTGTCCTCAAATGAACCCAAAATGTCTCCAAATGAGAGCAGATCTTTCCTACCCCCAAAAAATGAGAATAGACCTAGTCCTGTTACACCAGTTACACCGCAAACGTTCACTTCAAAACAGCCTACACTACAGCCCAGTCAAAGTTTGAATGTGTTTAAAGAAAACATGTGCAACACAGTTATCTCTTTCACTGCTACCTCTGTCATTAGTCGAGTTCCTATGCCTTCTGATTTTGACAAAACCCCTCGTATTTCTTTGAGCAACTGCAACTCTAGACCATCACAGCCCAAGCTCATGTGTAGTTTTGCCGTAAATGACCATGGACTTTCAAATTCAGATGTAAAAGAATTTTCTGATAGCATGATAACAGACTCAGGTTCTGGCTTAAGGGTAAACACCTCAGAGGGTGTTATGGTACTGAGTTATTCAGGGCAAAAGACAGAGAGTCCCCAACGTATTGTTGCTAAAATTAGCCAGATACCACCAGCCAGTGCAGTTGACATTGAATTTCAGCAGTCTGTTACAAAATCTAATGTGAAATCTCAAGAACAGCTTCAACCTCAGTTATGTAATCCTAAAGCATCCTCTACACCGATAGCTCAAGGACACACAGGTGCCATATTAGGCAGCCAGGGGGTCAACGGCCAGCCTGTCATTTACTCCATAAAAAAGGAAGCTCCTCTTTGTGACATATTTGAATCATCTCCTCATATTAGTGCACAGAGTGCTTCTTTACAAACCTTTCAACACTTGCGTTCTGGCCACCAGGTTTCAAGGCACAACCAATCAATGATGCAGCAAAATCCTATTAAAAAATCTTCTGTTCTAGAATCGGTTTCGGTGAGCGCTGATGTTAAACATCAACAGTTCCTAAATCATAGCCCAGTGTTAGGTCCACATCTGTCATCTTTGCCAGGAAATCACATTTCAACTACTTCCACTGATAGGTTGGTCTGTCTACCAAACCATGAATTACACAGTCCAAGAACATTGGCCTCTAAAAGTTGTCCTACTACATCAGTGGTTCAGCATAATTATGTGACAAATGTAAATCATCCTGAGCAGTCTGTCATTATGCACCCTCAAAATGCCACACAATCCATCACAACTGGTCAGATGTCCAAAGAAAAACCCAGAATGAATACTTCTCAGTCAGCTGGAAAAACCTATGGGATACATACAAATTCTTTGTCCATCCCAACATCTAATCCCCAACAACACACAACTACACCCCAAACAGCAATAATGAAAGATAAACTGCTGAAGCAACAAGTAAATTCTGTTAAATTGATTGGGGCCAATGAAAATGATATTCGACACTTGCATGAAGGACCACGTAGAACATCTGAGACCCAGTTACACTCGGATGTTATAGTCATCGAGCCTGAATACAAACCGATACATCATTCTGGGCTGCATCTGGATCACTACAACAGAGATCTACGTGTACCTATGCCCCCAAGGTTTATAGAACGCCACTGTGTTCTTAAAGCTCACAAGTCTCGAACACAGGAGCCTTCCTCATTAATAACTCCATCACATATATCTTCAGCATCTTTAGATTCACCTGCTGTTAAGATGCCTCAAACTACTCAGCAAAACTCATCTAAGTCACTGGAAGTGAAAATGTCACGATCTACATATTCTCCTCATTCAGGAAATAGCTTAATTGGTAACAGTACTGGCTCAGTCATTTCTCAACAGATACATTCTGGTAGTCCTGACACCATGCCTGAATTTTATAGAGAATTGCATGACTTCCATTCCCAATTGCCTGGTTCCTCAGTAATTGGGATTAACATGGCTAACTTTGAAATTGCAACATCTCAGGTGAGCAGTCACACTGTAACTAAAAGGTAACAAGTGTTTCAGTTACTCTGTTATGTTTATAAAATGTATAAACAGGTGTGTATATATATATCCTTCTCTATTGCAGATTTCTAAAGGTGAGCACAGGCCTAAAACTGCCCCTATTGCATCCAGCAGCTCACTTAGGGAAACACTTACTATGCCGCATGTTAGGCATCCAAGCTCAATGAATATGTCTCATTTACATTGGTTCCCAGACAAGACCACCTCTTCTGCCTACACCCCTTTGACTGCCATTACCCCCAAATTGGAATTATCACACTCTTTAAAGAAGGGACATCAGACACTATCTTCAAGGCTTGTTTTATTACCTCCTGTATCACCTTTAAATACAAAACCTGAGATAAAGCATGGCAATGCGGGGCTCCCATCAGTCGACATGGATCAGTTGTTGAAGGTTTTTATATTAACAATAGTTATTTGGATCAAATAGAAATCATTGGATGTTTCTAAAGAATATTCTTATAATAATACAAAACTGATTTGCTTTTTTTTTTTCTTTGAGCAGAAGTATCCCATTGTATGGCAAGGTCACTTGGCACTAAAGAATGATAGTGTTGCAGTCCAATTACACTTTGTTTCTGGTAATAACGTCCTGGCACTCCGTTCACTGCCACCTTCAGAAGGAGGCCCCCCTCTTCGGATTGCCCAGAGAATGCGTTTAGAAGCTTCCCAACTTGAGGGAGTTGCAAGGAGAATGAATGTAAGCATTCAGGTTTTTTCAACAACAGTAGTTTACTTTCTTTAAGTAGTGAATGGAGTCTGAAGCTAATGTGCAATCAGCCAAATTGGAGAGTGACACATCACTGGTGTGACGTAACATGAACCACCAGAACATATATATATGGACGAATCCATAGCTCTTCACTGCAAAGTTTTCTCTGTCCATCTTGATGCTAAGACCAGCACAGTGACTTCCAACTTGGGACCTGCCAATAGTTCAGGAAGCACTTTGTGTACCTCCGTTTGAGCCGCAGGGGGCCTGTCAGATAAATAGCTTACCCTTAGAAATCTTGTTATCCCTCCATATTGTAGACCTCCATAACCTATCTACTCTGGAAGTCTAGGCATAGTTGAGGTGTTCCTTTATCTACAGCCAGGATACGTTCCTAAAATGCCCGTGATTACGCTGGGTTCCATAATATTGCAAAGTCTCTGCCTAACGAAGCGGTGTTGTATGTGACCATCTGGTCGCTGAGGTCAATTGCCAGTGATGTGGCAGTCTCTGATCGGACTGATTGCACACATGCTGTAGACTGCAGTTTCTAGAATTGTCCCCATAGCATTTGGATGATGTTTCTTCTGGAAACAAGATTTAAGTATTTATTGTGGGGATAATATCAAAGGTATCAAAATCAGGTCAGCATATTTGCTTAAATATATTCTTCTTTTACTGTGCTGTTTGACTACATTCTTTTGCTTTCTAAGAATTTCTAAGAATCAGACTAACATTTTCTGTTTCCATTTCCAGCTTGAGGATGATTACTGCCTCCTGTTGGCATTACCTTGTGGTTTGGACGAAGATGATGTCCTTATCCAAACTCATGCTCTTAAAACCTGCTTTATCACATACCTGCAGACAAAACAAGCTGCTGGAATTATCAATGTTCCAAACCCAGGCTCCAATCAGGTAAATACTGAATACTTTTGAATATGTTGTGTTTGAAGAAAAAAAATGTTTGTATTGCTAGCTAGTAGATCTTTGCAAGTTTTTTTTAAATAATTCATACTTATTTTTATTCCCTCTGTCCTTTAGCCAGCCTATGTTGTCCAAATATTTCCTCCTTGCGAGTTTTCTGAGAGTCACTTGTCTCTCCTTGCTTCAGACCTCCTCAAAAGCATTTCCAGCATCTCACCGCATCTCATGATTGTTATTGCGTCAGTATAAGACTTTCCAGAAATAATCTTTTTCTTGAAAAGAATTATGCCAACACCAGCTAAAAGCATTCTGGAAAATGCCTCAATGGGGTTAATCCTCTCTGGTCTGTTATTATTATTTTTATTATTATTTTTTGGCTTTTGTACCAAATCCTTTATTCAATGTGTGATTTTACTGTCCATTTGCCTGAACTCAAGTGTTCACATTTGCACACTTTAAATTGGGCATAATAATGATCAATTTTCTGATCATTTTATTATTTGCTTTTCTAAACGTTTTAAAGTATATCTATAATTTTTTTTAAAACACCTGGATAAACTCTTTAAAGACTGCAAAACAGTTGATTTATACTTAATCTAAATAACGATTATATTTTTTTAACACTTCTTAAGAAGATGAAGATTGCACTACGTTAAGGGAATTAAAAAAAGGAAATCAAACGTAAGACTTTGTATAGATTTTCAGATTAACATGGTGCATATAACTTTAACTTTTGTTTTACTAGCCATGTGTATTTGAAAAAAAAAAAATAAATCTGGGAAGAGAAAGGGGATTTTTCATTGTAAATGTAAGCGATGTATGATAAATTGGTCTTATAAATTACATCCACTTCACTTTTTTAAAAAACTTCCAATGTACGCTCTTATTTTCCAAAGGGATAGAGAAAAGGTGGGTTATTGTTTACACTTAATGCCTCTATATTGGATTGTATGTATATTATAATCTTTTTTTAAAAGATTAAGGTTATAAGCGGGACTGTACATAGATTTTTAATATTTATATACTGTCAGAGCAGGCCATTGATTATAAAAACAAAATTCCATCAGTAACACTCAAAATTGTGTTGTTAAATTAGCTCAGTGCCAAATTATTTTTAACCAAATTTTATTTTTAATATTTAGTACTTGTCACTGGATATTTCAAAAAATTGCAATTCACTTTTACTCAGTTCGTATTTTTACATATATTCATGTAAAATGTGTGAATTTTTAAAAGGTCATTATATGAAATCTTTTTAATTAATTTATAGCCATGCCACTGAATGTTGAGCTATGCCATGGAAGTGGTAAAAATGTGTTTGTTAGGAAAAAAATAGAAAAGTTGTGTTTTTTCATGCATTTTCTTCTGCCTCTCTGAGCCAAAATGTATGTGTTTGTTGTCTTTTAAAAATGTTTTTGTTTACATTGTTCAGGGTTATTATTTTGTTTATAAAACAAACCAGTTTAGGAGTTTAGGACAGTACTAAAAGTAAAGCAATGCAGAAATTAATAAATGTGTATAATTTTACGGTTTAATTAGAACTGTGAATTCATGACTCAAAAAATTAAGCACTTATTTTTTTTCTACGCTAAAGAAAAAAAAATTAATGCCAAAATGTTTTTTTGTTCATGTATGTTGCTGGTCCTCTATGAGGACATAAAAACATTGTTAAGAAACTTTTCTTCAGATCATTAAATGGTCATTTATTACACTATTGTTTTGGAGTGTTTGCTTAATATTTTATTTTATTTATTTTTTTGTTTGTTTATTTATCCATTCATCTTCTATACTGGCTTATTTCCTACTACGGGTTAATGGGGGTCTGTAGGAGCCTATCTCAGCTCTCTGAAAGGTAGAGGCGGTACACCCTGGGCATGGCATGGCATCAGTCCATCACAGGGCCACACACGCACACAAACCTATGGGCATTTTGGAAACGCCAATTAACCCAATGTACATGTTTTTATACTGTGGGAAAAAAACTGGAGTATCCGGAGTAAACCCACACAATCACGGGGAAAACATGCAAACGCCACGCAGAATCTTTATTTTTAAAAAGTTTATCTCTTTACTCTCAAACATAAATGTAATGATACGATAATTTAAGTAATTATTTAATATAAAATAATACTTTAAAGTCGGAGTTGAATGTACATAATTGCAGTTTTAGTGTTCAGTTTTAATGACTATTGACTATTGAACAAATCAATTGGTAATCATTCATCTTCTACACTTATTCCCGAACCCTGGGTCACGGGGGTCTGCTGGAGCCTATCCCAGCACACATAGGGCGAGTGGCAGGAGGTAGACCCTGGACAGGTCGCCAGTCCATCGCAGGACCACACACACACACAACTACACGCACTCACATTTACTCCTATGCGCAATTAAGAATCACCAATCAACCTAATGCACATGTTTTTGGTCTGTGGGAGGTACCCGGAGGAAACCCGCGCAAGTGCGGGAAGAACATGCATCGAACCGACGACCTTCTTGCTGTTAGGCAACCGTGCTAACCACCACGCTGCCCCATTGGTACTCATTTGTGCTTCTAATGTATTTTATTTATTTCACCAGATGGGGGCGATAAAGCGCTTCTGTGTCTCTCATGCTCTGGGAAATTTCTAGCGGTAGAACACTTAAGACTGTAGGTTGAGAAGAGAGTGATAGGTGAATTATAAATATTAATGCACTTTATAGACCAATTTAATGTAGCTTCACTTGTAGAAATACCAATAATTTTTAATGCAATAAAGGGTTATTCGATTTCACAAAATAGAATTCAACCATGTTTTTGCTTGGTAAAAACAAACCTTTCATTCATTCATTCATCCATTCGTTCATTTTCATTCTTTCATCCATGCCTGCTTATACGCTAATTTTGCATCAGAGGGGTTTGCACGAGCCTATCCCAGCTTTCTGCAAAGGAGAAAGACAGAAAGAGTACACCCTGGACAGTTCACCATAGCCTCCAGCAGACCCTGTTACCCAAAATTAGAGAATAGCCGCTTAGAAGATGAATTCACAGAAGATGAATAATTGAAGTTTTCAGTTTTTAAAATCACAGTTAATCATTAGTTGCTAAAAACTAGATAATCTCTCAGTAACAACCACGCCACACTTAATGTCAGGACCTTGGAGCTGTGAGGCTGCATATTTCCTAGTTTAGCATTATTTAGTTACAATGACACTTTGGATGACAGGCTATAAATGGTCACAATGACTTCGGTCACAATGACACAATGAAATCGTCTAAAATAAAATCACTCTATGAAATCATTTTCCTACAGACTTTTGCCATAATTGATGTTATCCTGTCTGGTTTGGAACATTTTTTTTGTCTATCTAACTTAAGGGCCTTGCTTATGGTGTCTAGCACCATCTAGCAGTAGAGGGCAGTGGTGGCTTCAATAATTAAAGATGCTGTGTTGTTGATCGGAAGACTAGGAAGCCCTGGATTCCAGCCCTATTCCTTAAACAAGACTCTTAATCTTTTCTTCACCAGGGCATCTGTATCATAGCTGACTCTGTGCTCTGACCACAACTTACTAAGAAAGAATTTCACTGTCAACGCTGTAATAGTGTAATATTAGTGTAACATTTTATTAGTGTTAAACCCATAACAATCCACTGCGACCTGATATCTTTTTTAAAATTATAATAATAATAAATAATTTTTATATAGGGGCAGCGCAATGGCGTAGTGTTTAGCACAGTCGCCTCACAACAAGAAGGTCATGGGTTTGAATCTTGGGCACGGGGTCTTTCTTTGCGGAGTTTGCATGTTCTCCCTGCGCTTTTAACTGTATAAAACACCAATTGCACATATACACACTATATAAATCTTTCTTCTTTGCTGGCGGGGTGTATACACTCCATATAGTGTCTGAAATGTATAATTTTTTGTTAAGCATTAATTTATGTTTATTTTCCAACATATATATTGGAAATCAAAATTATGCTATCAATTTTATTATCTGGTAAAATTTTATAACAAGGGGTACATGTGTAATACACACCTATTGCTAATATTACATTAGCCTGATACCACTGTTTTGTAAGCATTATCCGAATGTAACAGCTGCTCATGGCTATCCATATGCCATTTTATAATGAATGGCATAGTTAAGAATTCAGCATGCATCTCTGTCCACCAGCCGGAAAGCTTACACTGCTCTTAGTGTAACTGGCCAAGCTATGCAACCAGCAACTGGTTTCACAGTTGCAGATTTTTGGTGTGAACGACATGTTAAAAAAAATGTTTCCCCTGTCATTTGTCTAAAATGCCACAGTGTCTGTGGGTAAAATGTTCATCTGAAGTGTTTGACAGCTAATCAAATAGGAAGGAAGTGTCTTGTGGGTAATAAACAGAGAACTAATAAAATCAAATCATGCTTCCAGAACGACACATTTTTCCACATTAGAACAGAAACATAAACAAAGCTCTTTTTTATCCGATGCAATTATCACTCAGTTTACTGTGTATTTGGGGCCACTGCTCAAGCAGACACTGATATTTTCCCCCTTGTTGCTATTCAAAGAAAATAATTTGCGTGTCTTTGCACAGTTAAATATCTAGACTAGTATGTATTTATGTGGTTGTTCCTCATGACCTAGCCATAAAAGCAAATGAACAAAACCACTGGAAACCCTTAATGCTGAGTTTTGTTTTTTTTATAAATGTGTTTGTTATTTTGTACTTGTTGGAAAAAGCTCAGGATGGGTAAACAGACTTTTGTTTAATTGTGATGGTCATCCAACATATCAAATTCAATTCAATTGTATTTGGAAATCGCTATTAACAACAGACATTGTCTTAAAGTAGCTTTAAAAGTGTAAATTTACTCCTAATGAGCAAAATTCAGAGGAAAAACTAAATTAAATAAGAGGAAACCTTAAGAGGAACCAGACTTGAGAAAAAAACCATCCCATATCTGGTGACAATCTGTATTATTGTTAATTACAACATATTGTATTGATCAAATGTAATGTAAGCTGTGGTTTTGAGTGAGTGGAGTAGAGTAAATCCCTGTCCATCCTCGAGACTCCTTGAAATCTGGGAGAGAGCCAGAAACTTGGTTACTGGTGCCTCAGGATTTTCACAGCGTAGGCCTCTTCACTGAAGGCCTCTTGATACCTCGTCATGGGTATGAAACTGAAAAAAAGCTAGAGAGAAATTAGTGTGGCTGTTGTTTATAATGTTATTAGCAGCCACTAGCTGAAACTGTGTCTTTAATCAGATTTACAAAGTTACATTTTTTATGGACAGTGTTGAGGTTGAACGATATACAAAGCCAGAGTCTTTTCTGAGTAAGCGCGCAGATACGGTATATAGGGAAATGCCTCATGGACAAAATGGCCTCTTCTCACAGATCATCAAGTTTTATGCTCAACCTCATCATATTCTGTCATATGGTTTCCTTATAGGCTCACTTCTTTGTTTAAACATACCCAAACTATGTAGCTATCTCTTCTAATAAAAGATCATTATTTTCATGTATTATTATTATTTATAATAATAATTTGGTATTTGCCCTTTGACTGAGTCCCAGCTTGTTTTTTTCCATCACACCAAGAATACTTTCAAGCTATTAGAGAAAAGAGGTGAAACACAGAGGATTTACATTGTCATGACAAGCTACGGCCAGGAATTTTAATTGACACTCCACTCCCAAAAAGGCAACACACAGTGGCAGAGAGCAAATGTGGAAAGATTGTTGGGGGGGGGGGATCTTAGAAACAGCTTTGTCCTGTCCTCCCTTTCTTTGATTATAGGGCCAAGCAAAGGTAACCATGGCAAAGTAACTCCAATAAAACAGTATATAATTAACTGTGGCTGCAGGTTAGTAACTAATTTGCTGCCCTCACTAAAAAGAAATAAATTTATTCTTTTTAACACATATCTACTCTAACTTGATATGAGGTGGATAGCTAAAATGCAACGAAGGTTAACTAGCCTTAAATTTAT